>JAXGGA010018750.1:0-21422 GCA_038373865.1 Uloborus plumipes | reverse complement strand
TACAAAATGAGGTTGAATAAGTGGTCAAAGAGGTAGCAAATGAGTAACGTTGTATCGAAAATTGGAAAATACCCTTCTACCTAACATCCTGCTTTGGAGTGGAATCATTTAAGAGTGCTGGGTGTTGCTTTCTAGCATGGAGAGCACTGGCTAATTGATCCTTTCTTTTACAATATTCTATATCTTTCACACCTCCAAAGAAAAAAAAGCTTAACCGAACCAAGCCCTGCGACCTGGTGATGTGCCGGGTCATTAATAATGTAGATCTGTGGGCACAGATGATTCCTATCTTAACCTTTGGATATGGACTTCAGCATTTTTATTAAATTTAATAGGGGCTCTTTGGGGTAAAGAGAAAGACACTATTTCTGTAAAAAAATCCGTCTATAGCGAAAACATTAACAGGAGTAAAATATGTTCTTAAAAGAAGTTTTCTAAGTAGAGAGAGAAGAGTTGGTAGGAATGGGGCACTGCATTATGCTGAAGTAAAATGTGAAAATTATTTTTAACTTGTTACAATAGGTAGAAGTAAGACTCTAAAGCTGCTGCATCTGTTGGACAAGCTGGAAATAATTTTTCGCATTGTATTATGGCTGAAATGCAGCTCTGATGAATTTCTTCCCAACTGGGGCAAAATTACATCGCCGGAAAGGTCTTTATTCTTTGCAAATGGGAAACAGAGAATTTATTCTTCCTTTTCTCAAAGAATGCCTAGAAGAGCCAAAGGAATCATACAATCTTCAAACCAGTCAAATTTAACTACTTAGTTTCTGAAACAATACCTTAAAATTTTTATCAGAAATTAAAGTGAAATTTAATAGTGTTTTGTAGTTGCCAATATATGTAGAATTTCAAAATGTATGCAAATTTGATTGTGAAAGATCCATTTAAGATTCTCCAAGTGTAAAATGGATATGGATCTTTATTTTCCCGCGGAGATAATCATGAATACAGATATCTGGTGCATCTCCATTCTATTATAGTCAGGCGCAGACCCAGAAGGGGGTCATGACCCCCCCCCCCCCTCTTAATCGACCAAATGTAGCAAAAAATTGGATTTTTGGGACTTCACTTATATTACGAAAAAATTGTCAAAACCCCCCATTTTTGTTCAAAAATTGCACTTTGACCGAAAATTGCTCCTTTCCGAAAATGACCCCCTGCTTAACCAGATGATGGATCCACCCTTGACTCTAGTACTAGCTTCCACAACCTTGCTTTCCATTCAGCATAAAACATTTTCTCCCGTAGTCTACAGACACTCATACAATAGGGAAAGTGCAGAAGATTGATGCCATGGTTAAAACCTGGAAAGTTCCCGTCATACCTCAGTATCTTAGAATTTTCCATACTGATCTTTACGTCCAACTTTAGAATATATCTCAAATGACTATCTTGTGGGGATCAAAGATCAATCTAAGTTTCCTACCAAAGAGTTTAGGAAGTAAAATCACTAACTCTCTGCTGATTTGGTCAGCACTAATTTTTGTATCTTTTCTGCACAACTGTATAAAGTACAAAGGTTATCTTTTATATTGAACTGCTCAAAAGGAAATTGTTAATACGACTCGTTCCTTGGTGCAAAGAAAAATTATTTTATGCAAAGAAAACCTGAAATTGCTGTTTATAGGTTTTCTCTTTTTCAATTTTTTTACTGTCAAGTTTCAAAAAATTTAAAATATTTTGACAAAACTTTAGGAATCCTATGTAGATTAGTATGTAATATATTTTCATTATAAAAGGGTTTTAAAATCTGATATAAAAACTGTTTCATTGTTAAATAATCTCATTAATCAAATGGAACTCTTTTATTCTAGAACAAGCAACTGACGGATCATTGGCTTCTGAAAACTGGGCATTAAATATGGAAATTTGTGATGTCATCAATGAAACCGATGAAGGGTATGTTCTTTTTTTTTTAATATTATTTTCGAGCATAAAAGCTAGTTCGTTCAGGCAAACTTTCTCATCTCAAAACCATGACTTTTTTAAAACTTTTATTTATTAATTTCATTTTATCATTCATTTATTTTTGGTAGGTAAAATTGAGTATACTTTTGCAGAGTTATTCTCTATAAAACAGAATATACATGGTTGACATCTGAATTTAAATAACTTAAATTTAAAACCTTTTCCCTAAAAAAAAGGATTGATTTGTTAAATATTAAATGCAAACAGAAGTACCTAATCCGTTTAGGAAAATTGTGCAACTTGTGCGGAAAGTACTTGGTGAACACAGTTTTGCTCTTTAACAAATTGACCTGATACAAAAAGTCCTTAAGTAACTTGTGGAGATATTTGAGAATTCAAATATACTAAGATTAAAAAATTTGCAAATGAGACTTTAAAAAATACATTCAACCTTCATCATATGTCTGAAAAGGCTAAAAGTAAATCCTCCCTGTAATTTGCTTAGATACTTATTTATGTTAACAAACTATTGCTGTTTTAGTATTAGAATATCAAGAAATTAAAGAAAGTTTTATTTCTATAGACCTAAAGATGCAGTGAGAGCTATACGTAAAAGATTGTTACAGAATGCAGGCAAAAACTATACTGTTGTGATGTACACATTAACAGTAAGTATTTCGAAGAAATTATATTTCTTTTTGTAACTTCTACTTTTGATGCATATTTATTGTTCGCTGTACATTTGTACTTTTTTCCTTTTTAGCTTTTTTTAATACGCTTTATTAGTTTCACATATGGGTTTGTTTGTTCGTCAAGTATGTTTGTAACTCTGAATAAAAGATATATTCACGTTCTTTACAAATGTAAAAGTAATATGCAGGGTGTCCACTCCTATCGTGGCCCAATAGCTAATTTCTTAACCGTTAGAGATAAGCATATAGTTCATTTAGGAAAAAATCTCCAAATTCCGAAAGGAATTTTGGGTCTATTCAATGTTTTTCAAAAAATCAAATTTTGAAAGAGTTACAAAATTTAAATTTTTATACAGCCCCCCAGTCCTATCAATCATATTTAGTAAAACATTCTTGATACTGTAACGTTTAAAACTAAAAAAAATCACTGTTCTACCACAAAAATTGACTGAGTTATGACGTTTTGAAAAATTAAGATTTTGCACTATTTCATGACGTCATTGAGAGATCGCTTAAGGGATCGTATGCAAAATCCTTCAAAATCTTGATTTTTCAAACCGTCATAACTCGGTCAATTTTTGCCGTAGAACAGTGATTTTTTTGAAGTTTTAAACGTTACAGTGTTAAGAATGTTTTACTAAATATGATTGATAGGACTGGGGGGCTGTATAAAAATTTAAATTTCGTAACTCTTTCAAAATTTGATTTTTTGAAAAACATTGAATAGACCCAAAATTCCTTTCCTAATTTAGAGATTTTTTTCAAAATGAACTATATGCTTATCTCTAACGGTTAAAAAGTTAGCTATTGGGCCACTATAGGAGTGGACACCCTGTATTTAATACTATTATTAATACTGAAGGCTAAACTACGTTTGATTTTGAAGTATTATAAGTGCATGTTAGTTTGATTAACTCTAAAAGTGTATTTTTTAGTTTGTTTAAACTACAATTTATTTTAAATATATTTTTATGAATGAATTATTAGTCTCCTTGTTGATGCTGAAATTTGTTACTTAGGTTCTTGAAACATGTGTTAAAAATTGCGGAAAGCGATTTCAACTTTTGGTTACCCAGAAGGATTTTGTACAAGATTTAGTGAAATTAATTGGCCCAAAGAATGATCCTCCAACAGCTGTCCAAGAAAAAGTTTTAAGTTTGATTCAGGTATGCTGTAAAAGAACATATTAAATTTTATTTGAATTCTTTAATATTTCCTTTTTTGTAATTTTTTTTTGTTAACCCTCATAACAAAAAAAGTTGTATCATTATTAAGTATGTAGATTCACACTGTTATTTCTTATTCAATTATTTTGCCTTGTGAAATTACTTGTTTTCCAAAGATCTTTTGGTGATAAAATTTAATGTTTTCTGAATTAGCAATTTGCTTTTTTAATTTCATTAATGGCCCAGCAGAAAACACTAAAGCATTTTTTATAAGTGCATTACGGTATTTTTGACATATGGCAGATAGTGTGCAAAATTTTTCTAAAGAGTCTGCTCTTTCATAAAATAAATTTTCTTGATCTTAATTTATTCAAAACATCTGATTTTTCAAAAACACTGATTATATTCATTGCTGATGTTTATAACACTTGCTTTTTTTTAATGTAAAATCCCAACTCGTTTTACTGTAAATCCACTTCTTAATGAAAGAGTAATATTTTCTTCAAATGTAAAAAAAAAAAAAAAAATTAAAAAATTTGCTTTTTCCTAAAAGTGAGAAAAAGTTTTAATTCAATAAAATTAAACTTTCTATTTTAAAATTTGTATAATTAGAATTTATTTCTTTGATGTTATTGTTTAAATTTTTTTTACACTAATCTAATAATTCTTTTCAGAATCTATCATCACCATGAGTTGTAAAAATTCACACACACATTTGGAAATTTTTTTACAAGCTTTTTAATGCTTAAAGCAATTTATAATCATCTTTTACCCATTAAAGCTATGTAATTTTTTTGCAAACTTATATATTTTGTCAATATGCCATATTTGTTACATGATATTATTGTTTTGCTTCAACTGGCTGGCAATCTTTCAAAATCTGTTTTTGGTTTGGAATATTTCCTATTATTTTCCCAATAGTATGCAATATAAAGCAAATGAAGCAAAAATATATTTTGTTGTTAATGTAATCTTTTGTTGAATCCATGCATGTCATTTGACACATAATTACAGGGCAGAGCATAGTTTATGCCTGCACACTAGGTGCAAATTTACTTTTTAAACATCTAGTTTGATCTCCCTAATACGACATCCAGTTTTTTATGTGCATCATTAAGGCACATATCTGTACCTCAGAACCAGACTAACGTAAGTCCATTTTCGTCATTTTTCAGTAGAGGGGAAAAACGATGTACTCGACAATCGTTTTTCCCCTCTACCGAAAAATGACGAAAATGGACTTACGTTAGTCTGGTTCTGAGGTACAGATATGTCAATGGTACTGATAGTTTTTACATCCAGTTACACCAGATGGGGGTATTTGGGCTCTCTTCAATTTGAAATTGCATTCAGAATTTAATTTTGCTGAAGGCAAAGCCAAGCAATTATCCAAGGGATCTTTAACATGCCTCATAATTATAGAACATAGGACTTGATGCTTTTCTGCACCTAAAAAATCATAGTCTGGTCATTTCAGGTCAGAACCCCAGTCCAAAGGTAGGAGGCCAACACCTTACCACCACGCCACCCATCCGAGAATTTTTTCGTTGTTTACATTTTCATTTTGCTATGTGTGTTGACCTTGATATATAATTTATAAATACATTATATTATAGAATGTATTGTTAATTTATTAGCAAATTAGTTTTTCATTTTAATGCCCTTCTAGAATTGGGCCGAGGCTTTTCGTGCTCAACCTGAAATGCAAGGTGTTATTCAAATCTATACAGATCTGAAGCAAAAAGGTATTGAATTTCCTACATCTGATTTAGAAGCTATGGCTCCAATTCATACACCTAAAAGAGTAAGTGTTGTTACCTATTGTATTTCTTAAAATAACTTAATTGCACTTATCTTTAATTTTGCATTACATAAAAATGCTAGCACCCAAAGAAAAAATCTGCAATTGATAGTACAAATCTGTAAAGTTTGAGTTGTAAAGTGTGCTTCAACTTATGATTACTTGACTTTTCTTCTGAAAATAAACTTACTTAAATTTAATTAATTTTTATTTTTACCTTTTATTTTTAAATATTTAGCATTGATTTACCCCCTCATTCCCGTTTCTCTTACGTTTTATTGTTTTTTACTCCTATTTTCTTTTTTTTTTTTACAAACTTACTTCGGTGTGTGAATGAAAAGAGCAGCCATTGCTGGCTCTCGTTATTTTTAAAAATATCCCTTTGAAGATTAGATTGGCAGAAATGTAGCACTTTTGAATAATGAAAGATCCTCTGCACTAAAAGCATATTTCACCACTTCCAAAGCTTCAGTAACTAATTTTGGATTTAGGCACTTTCAAACGCATGATGAATTAAAAGCCTGTAAACAAAAACTTGCAATTTAATACAGATATTGATTAAAGTCTTTCTAGTTTCTTTCCATTTTGATTTTCTCTTACATCATAAAAATTATGCTAAGGTGCAATATAATTGGAAACATCTTTTTTGTAGCTTTTGTTAAAGTATGGAAAAGTAATATTTTTATAATGAATGTGTGTTGTGTCATTTTTTTTTCAGACTGTCCCATATCAACCAACAGTTCAGCCAAATTTCAATGAACAAATGTTGCAACAAGTAAGAGATTTAAAATCTTTCATTTTAAAAAATATTTTGTAAACTGTAAAATAAAGCAGATATTAAAGCTGCTGAATTTGTGATGATTTAATGCATCATTATTGTTTTTCTCTATGCTTCAATTCTAAATATGTCAGTGACTTCTCATCCAAATAATTAAAAACCCTAAAGCACTCTCTTGAATAATATTTAGTTTCGGATTGTTATTTAAGCAGAATCTTCTGTTAAAATTTTCATCATAAATTGTTTTAAATATATGTCTGCGGGAAATGTCAAATTAAAATTACTTTATACTCATGTTCTAGACAGTGTTGTGTTCTAATTGAATGCCTTTATTTTACCTATCACTTGAATATGGTTTTTGATTTAACATTTTAATAGTTAATGTTTCTAAAATAAAAATATCTGTAACTTTTCAATTACTATTGGGATTAGAATCCTGAGCAGACCATCTATTTTTCTTTACGGAGGAGGAGGGGGGGGGGCTGAAAAAAAAGTGTACATGTTTCTGACTTGGTTTATTTTTTTCAATATTCTCACAAGAATTTTTGAAAAGTTTGAAATTGGTTTTTTTTTTTTTTTTTAAATTGGATTCATAAGACTCATAAAGGAACTTTTATAGTGTGAAAAGAAGTTTTCTGTGAACAACTCTCATGGATGAACTTCTGGTATAACACAAATTTTTAAAACTACAAATAGTAATAATAGGTATACCTATTAGACTAATTTATATGCAGGGGTGATTGTTTTCCGGTATTTTATCCGATTTCCGGTATTTTCATGATTGATTCTGGTATTTTCATGTTCGAAAATACCGGAAATAAAATATTTTTAATTATGCTTTTATCCTCCCACCTCCGAAATTTTTTTGCTTTTTCGAAGTTTCGATGATTTTTCCGATAATCATTAATAATATTCATCAAATAGAAATGTTCATATGCCATTCTATTTTTTTACTTTAATGAATTATTTTATTTGCATCTTTTTTTTTTTTATTTTGATGCCTTCATTTTAAAGAATGCAATCGATTTGCATCCAATTTCCAATATGAAAATTGAATTTTTCTCCTTTTTGATGCGGATTACTCTTAGTTAGGGGACAAATAAATGAAATATATTTTTATTTGTAATAAAAAATCATAAATTTAAAATTCTTGAGTGAAATTCTGTGTCTTTTATGAAAATCAAAATGTCAAAAAGTTAAAATTTAAAACTAATTTAAATGTGTTTATGAAAGGCAATTTTTTACGATATGTGAAAATTATAAAGTTTGGTAAGGTAAAGTAAGTATGAGGGGCCTTGGTTTACCCCCCCCCCCCCACACACACACAAACATTTGCTTTTTTAAACTTTCAGGTATTTTTTCATGAACTTACAATCACCCCTGTTTATATGTATGAATATTGAAGGAAAGCATTTACTTTTTACAGATGAAGTGACCTACACAATATTTATTGAAAAAATAAATCATAAAAAAGCTTTGGGTAATAAGTGCTATGCCAATCGTTTTTATAAGCTTCATTTTTATTGTAGTTTTATGATTGTTTTAAACACATAGCTATTTTGCAGAACAGGACATCTCCGCTGCAAATTTTATCCTTCTCTTCCCCGCATGGGACATTTCCGCCGTGACTCCTATTCCCCCTCTAACTGGCACAGGACAAATCCGTCGCGCTATTTTCAAGGGTTAGAAAGGGGTTACTGGTTTAAAGCTTCCATTCTTGGCAACACATCGTGTTTCGGCGACCAACAGCAAATCTAAATAAACGAAATAAATTCCCGGGCTACTTGTGGAGCACAGTATGGTGCGTAATTCAATTTAAACTTTGCCAATTTTCCTTCGCCAAGTATCGAACCCTACTAGCTCAATCGGCGGAGTTGTCCTGTTGTATGAAGACAGCGGGAAAAGACGCGGCGGAGATGTCTCATGGGGAGAAAGCAGAGATAAACTTTGTGGCGGAGATGTCCTATGCTGCGGCAGATATGTCTCGTGCCCCTATTTTGCATATTTGTAAATGCATATTTTTTATAAATCTACATTGCTGTTATTTTTATTTTGAAACAAAGACAATTGCGAAGAAATAAAGCTATATTTATGAAAAAATTAAGATTATCAGAACAAAATTAAAACAGTTGTTTTCATATATCATTGAAATGTTATTGTAAATTACTTGTCTTGTAGCATATAAGCAACAAATAGTCTATTAATGGTTGCATAGTAGATTAACTATGAAGTTTTCTGTAACTAAGCTGCAATAGATAAATGCAGTTTCTTTATTAAATTTCAAAGAATGTTATTCACATGTTTTTTAAATGCAGAATGATGCTCATATAGAAAAATTCTGTTTTTTTTTTTTTTTGTTAAAATTTTGAAGATTGTTATTCACACGTTTGTTTGAATTCAGAATGATGCTGTGACAGTTAAATTCAGAGGTTCTTTGTTAAAATTTCAAAGAATGTATTATTCACATATTTTTAAAATTCAGAATGATGTTTTATTAATGACACTTGTCTTAAATTAGGAAGCTGGAACAGAAGTTGCTATTCAGCCCCAGCAGATGGAGAAACTGAAGAAGGAACTTGAAATTGTACGGGGAAACATGCGAGTATTTGGAGAAATGCTGACAGAATTAACTCCTGGGAAAGAGCACCAGAGTGATTTAGAATTATTGCAAGTGAGTTGAATCACGAAAATTTTTCTTTTTAATACGCTTTTATTAGTTTCACTTGTGGGCTTGTCAGTATGTATGTAACTCTGAATAAAAGATAAAATTCACGTTCTTTACAAATATAAAAGTAATGTATTTAATACTATTATTAATACTAAAGGCTAAATCTACTTACATTAATAACTGAGTATCTATCTACCTTTCTTTCTAACTATCTATCTATGTCACGCTTCTTTCTCCTGTACGCCAATGAACTAAAAGTCGAACCAGGTACCAATAGATAGGTAATTTTCAGACTTCATTAGTTTTAATTTATATAATTATATGATTTTAATTAACAAAGATATCAATTAATAAGTAGTCACATTTAAAGCGATTAGGCCTAATAAATGATTAAATATGAAATCCATTGTTACAAAACGTGGTAGCTATAAAACAGTAATAATAATGATAGTGAGAATTTGGAATGAAGGCTTAACTAAATCAAACATGGAACTCATTAGCGATCTACTTACGTAGTACTTTTATCGCTAGCTATTTGTAGTCTTCTGAAATACAAATAAGTTGAAAAGCCATCTACTTATATTAAAAACTGAGTATCTATGTCTGCTTCTTTCCTTTGAGCGAGCTGAACTTACTGAAACTTTCCTCGCTATCTTGAAGGAGCGAAGTGCCCGTGCAACATCTCAATAATTCGAATGATTTTTTGATGCAGGAAAAAAGAAAAGGCGCAAAGGTGCCTCTTAGCGAGCTGCCTTGGCGGGGAGTAGTTTCTTGAAATTTTCCTCACTACTTTCAAGGCACAAAGTGTCCGTGTAACACCGGGCCACGTGCGTGGTATTTCTTGAAATCTAATGAACATTAAATTATATCAAATAATATAGCATCAGAATGAGTTAAAATCTAGAGAGCGGAGACGTTATGCATCAGCATGCCGCAGGAAGCTAATCTAGCTGCCCTGGCATCTAGTTATATTATTGCACGTTAATGTGTTCAAGTGTTTCAGTTGTTTGTATGTAACTCTGAATAAAAGATAAAATTCATGTTCTTTGCAAATATAAAAGTAATATATTGAGAACTATTATTAATCCTAAAGGCTAAAATATATTATATGAACTATGTTACTATATTGCATGTTGATGCATTATAAGTGCATCTAAAAGCATATTTTTTTGTTTTTTAAACTAATGTAAAGATTATTTTATTTCACTATGTTTTATAAAAAAATATCTATTTAAGTTGCTCTTTATATGTATTGGTAAAATTATTTCTATAAAGCAATGCTTTGTTCTCTGATAAGTTGCTTGATGTAATTAATCATATTTATTTTCAAGGGATGTAATTGTTTAGTTAAATTTTAAGAACAGAGCAGTTGGTATTTAATTTCTTCTTCCTTGTTTTTTTTTTTTTTCAACAACATTATTTTTTGTTACCTTTTTACAATATCCTATAATTACAAAATCCCACTATCCTACATATATCCTATTATTCAGAACCGAGTTGGCAGTGAATCATTTAAAATTTTCCTCCATCATTTTAAGCCATTTATAATTTTAGTGAAGAATGAAATTTAAATATCACTTAAATATACTGCTTGCATTTATTACACTAATAACTATTTTTGTACTTCTATATTATCTTTAGGACCTATGCAAAACTTGTCAAAGTATGCAAAGTAGAATTGTTGAATTATTAGATAAAGTAGGAAATGAAAAAATTACAGGTAAAAATATTCATATTAATTTTGATCATATTAATTTAGAATGATAGGTTTATTTCTTGTGTGCTTTCAAAACATTTATGTGAGTTAATTTAAAAACAATTTATGTTTGTGCTTTGAAAAGTTAACTTGTAAATCCTCAATCATTTTAAAAGGAAACTTTAAGTGTATATTTGAAAAGGTAAGATAAATAATTCAACAACAAAAATTAAGAAAGTAAGAAAAATAACGAAAATAAATGAAAAATTAAGCTAAAAAGTAAATTTTTAAGCATTTAAGTTGGTTAAATTAAAGTAAACATTTCGGTAAATTTAAAAGAACTTTTTGCTGTGCAGATTTTATACCTTTTCTTTAGACATATACTGTTCAAATGATTTTTTTTAAATTGTTTTTCTAGCATATTTTTGCTGAATTCAGTAATTTTTGAGAAAGTAAAATACTGTATGAAGAAAAAAAAATGGAGCACTGCTGTCTAAACTGAACATGTAGTAGTTAATTTCGTGCATCCTTGGCTTTTTACATGCAATGTACTAACAATGCTGTATTTGTTCACACACAGCTTTGCAATTTCAGTATTTTTTATCCTATTCGGTTCACATGTCTGGTAGATGCTAGTATATTGAACTGTTGGCTGACCAATCATCTTTTTAGGCAAGCAGCTAATGGGGTTGGGGCTAGGAGGAGGATGATACAAGTTGCCTGCTTTTGTGTTGCTGCCCTGAATATAATCCAAATGATCTATACAAAGTTCCAACTTTAATGCACACTGACTTGTGGATGGTGTTCAACTTTATATTTGCTGATCAGCACATCACCATTGGCCCAACAGTCAAGGGTGGGTTTTGGCCCAAAAGAAGAAGTATGTTGTTAGATGTGGGTACACAGATACAGATAGATGCCAAGAGTAGACAAAATATGATCACTAAAACTCATTAGGATAGGAAGAGTAGTTACTGAATAACAGCTATTGTCCTGCTAAAAGTCCTCATCAGAATTAGAACAATGGTTCCTAAATAAGGGCATCAGTTTCTAAAAATCTGCATTATATTAAAAACTTATGAATATTCCTAGTTAAAGAAGGGGTGGGGATTAACAAATGAAAAAACAAAAACAAAATAAAAACCGGGCTAAAGGTTACAAAATAAATGAAAATAGAAATCCTTTCAGATCTGCAAATATGATTCTAAATTTTTTTTTAAATCAAAATGTTGTTTTTCTTATCTACAATCCTTGCATTTTAATTATAGAAACTTTAATGATGAAACACAAAGCATTTTTTAAACAATATTAAACTGTGCTAATAAAATTTGAATGTTTTAAGACTATCAAAGAAAAGGAATATCATTGTATAGTAAAAATGATATACATTTAGACTACCTTAAATGCAAATTTAAATATACCATGTATGTGTGTTTTTTCCAGAATTAATTTTCATGAAGTGCCATAGAAAACAGTACTATTTACCTTCGTGGGGCATCAAGCATGTTAGCAATTTTTTACATTTTACTATGACTAATTTTGTAAGCCAATAATTGTTTGACATTTTTCATATCCTTACCATTCATTTTAATTTTTTATACTATGTATACTTTACAGAGGATTTGCTTCAAGTTAATGATGATCTCAATAACTTATTTTTGCGTTATGAAAGATTTGAAAAGAAGAGAGCTACTGTTGATAAATCAAATTCTTTACCAGAGGTATTTTAATGCTTTATTAATTACAAAAATATATTTAAACTATTTTGTGTTACTTTCAAAAAGATTTAATTCTGTCAAAATAATTTTGTTGATATTTTTAATTACTATTTTATTGAAATTTTTTTTGAAAATGTTCTTTCTGTTTCAATGTTTTTAAGTTATGAGTGTTTGTAAAGCAAATTAAAATAATAATAATAGTCCAGTAAATCCTTAATTAGCCAAAACTCTTCCTCAATTAACATCTGATTTTGTGGTGAGATTCTTTTTCTTATTGGCAATTCAGTATTAAAGTACTTTAATGTTTGATTTTAAAACGTCAATGTTTTTCAAATTTTTATGTTCAGAAACATCAATATTTATATTTTTTTGAGATTCCACTAAATAACCTTTAAATCAGACTTTCAGAAGAGGTTGGTTTGATAGGGGCTGAGTGTATATCTTAAGACTACAATTTAAAGTTGGTAAAATAGGGGCTGTAAGTACAAAAATCCTAATTATTTCTAATAACAGCTTAAACCTTAGTTCTTTCTTAATTCAATAAATTATTTTTTAATACAATTTTAAACAAAATTTAGGAACACCAGAACTATGTTTATTTATTGGAAGAAATAGCCTTAAATTACTAAGAAAACCTACTACCAACTGCTAAGAAAAACATTCTGCTCCATAAAATCAGATATTAGTTGGGGTTGAGTATGGCTAATCAAGATTATTTAGGTGTGGATTTTCATGTTTTACCAAATGCAATCAAACCTCTGAAGAAGTTCTATTTGTACCATTCTACGAACTATACTCCCAAACTACTGATTTACTCTATATCTGGTTTACTTTTCTATATGATGACGTTTAAATCTAGATTCTGAAACATCTTCCCCATACACATTATAGCTAGAACCTGATTAGCACACACGAAGACCCAGGGGCACTATCTTCCTAAGGGGTCCAAATATTTTTTTAACTTATGCATAGCATGAAAGAATCATGTGTTTTTAAGAAAATAATTTGAAAAATTATGATTTCTTTACCAGGGAAAACATTTTTAATACTTTATTAGTCTCCCTCATGAAAAGTTAATTATAGTAACTAGTTTATTCTCATTATTATTATCATTACTATATTCATAAACTGACTAATGAAACTAAAAAGACTTTTCCTAGGGCTAAATCTGGTATAGACCCCACACTACTTTCTTTTACGTGTAAATTTCTTAGTTGATGCCTTAAGTGTTCAACAGTACTTGGAGTGAGCAAGATAACAATTCAAACATTTACACCCTTAGTTTTCCACGAAACATTAATATTGAAGAAACATTGGAATTATTTAAATGATGAATTTCCTAATATTTCAGCCTTTTAAACTAACTTTTTTTATAATGAATGGCATAAACTGTTGGAGAATTTTATTTTTATTTTGCAAACTTTCTATTCTTTTTAGAGTGCTGCAGTAGAGAGCAAACCATTGATTGACTTAGATGAAAGCATATCTGCTGAGCAACAATTGCAAGGTTTAAGTAGGTATATTCTGCTAAAGCATTATAGGTTAATAAGTTATGCAATTATGACTGAATGACATCCTGAGACACGTAAGAAAAATAAATAAAACCTTAAAAAAGATGTTATTTAGTTTCTACTAAAGCTTGAGACTAAAAAAAATCAATAGGGGCCAGTAAGTCTATAAAGGTTAGTAGGCACTTAGATCAGTGTTCCAAAACTATATCCCTGTTCCACTTTATTCTGCATATTGTTATATTATGTTATGTACTTGCATGAACCTTAACTAAATTACTACAGATAAAAGGAACAAGTAAAAGTTTTAAAAATAAAGCAGATGGGCGGCGAGTGAAGATGCTGATAGCTATTTTCTTTTTCACAATTGGAGCAATGCATCAGTATTCTGTATTTTTTGTTTAAGAAAAAAGGTAGGTCGTCAGTTCAGCGACCAACATCACATTTTGTTGTTGCCAAAAAAAAATTTTTGCGGCCTTTAGTTTCTACTGATTGTTTTAGCAATGAAATTGCCTCATTTAATAGGCAGATAGCTTTTCAAAATTTAATTTTCAACTAGCTGCCAGGGCAGCTAGATTAGCTTCCTGCGGCATGTTGATGCATAACGTCCCCCTCTCTAACTTTTATCTCATTCTGAAGTTGTATTATTTGATATAATTTAATGTTCAGTCGATTTCAAGACATACCACGCACGTGGCCCGGCGTTGCACGGGCACTTCGTGCCCTGAAAGTAGTGAGAAAAAAATTTAAAGAAACTACTCCCCGCCTAGGCGGCTCGCTTACAGGCGCTTCACGCCTTTACTTTTTTCCTATATAAAAAAATCATTCGAATTATTGAGATGCTTCGCGCCTTCAAGATGGTGAGGAAAGTTTCAGTAAGTTCAGCTCGCTCAAAGGAAAAAAGCAGACATAGATACTCAGTTTTTAATATAAGTAGATGGCTCTTCAACAAATAAATGTTTCAAAATATTACCAGTAGCTAGCGATAAAAATTCTACGTAAGTGGCCCGCTTATGAGTTCCGTGTTTGATTTAGTTAAGCCTTCATTCAAAATTATCATTATCATTGTTATCACTGTTTCATAGCAACGACGGTTTGCAAGAATGGATTTCATATTTAATCATTTATTAGGCTTAATCGCTTTAAACTTGACTACTTATTAATTGATATCTTCGCTAATTAAAATCGTATAATTATATAGATTGAAACTAATGAAGCCTGAAAAATTACCTATCTATCGGTACCTGGTTCGACTTTCAGTTCATTGGCGTTCAGGAGAAAGAAGCGTGACATAGAAAGATAGAAAGAAAGATAGTTAGAAAGATACTCAGTTTTTAATATAAGTAGATTATTGCAGACTTAATAAATTAAATTCATTAATTTTTTTTAGAAGTTCTTTTTTCAGTTTACTTATATTATTATTATCTTTTAATCAGTTTATTTCTACTTGATTTTTTGACTTTTAGATTTGAATCCAACTGAAGATGCATTTTCAAAGAATAATGACTTTGATTCTACTATTGATGAATTTGACATGTTAGCCCAGTCAAGAAAAACTGAACAGCCACCTTTAATGTAAACATTACATTTATTTCATTCACATAGAAGAATTATGCAGTTTTGTAATTTTACATGTGACTAAAGGTCCTATGTCTACATATACGCAACTGGTCCACAGTGCTATCTATGTATTTGTATACTTCATGTCCTATCATACTTTTTTTTTCAATATAAGTGAATTTGATTAGTTCTTTTCATGGGCTTCTATAATAAGTGTTGTTATTTTTAATACATTCATAGCATTTTACTAAAATATGTTATGACCTTTTTTTTTTGTGTGTGTGGCAGAAGTAGAATATGAAAACATAAGTTTAAAAAAAAAGTTAACTGAAGTTTCTTAGTGTTTTGGAAAAGATTAGAATTATTTGAAAGATTTTTGACATTTTTCAAACTAAATCTGTTTTGTTTTTAATCTTATTAGTTTTACATAAATTGAAAGAAAAATGAATCACATGATTCATAATGCATGAAAAATGTATTTAATTTATTAGTAAGTCAAGTAAAAGTGATGTTTAAAAAATATTTGTAGGGGAGGTGATGGTTCAACAGCCGAAATATTGCCAACTGAACAGGTACTATTAATTTTAATGTCTTTATATATGTATATGTTTTATTTTCATTATTAACTTAGTTTTAGTTACTTTAAATATTACTAAATTTATTGTTTATTGTGTATTTCAGTTTAAAAGAGAACAAGATATTCAAGAAGTTGCCCGATGGTTAGAAGAAAAAGTAAGACACAACACAGGTCATAGTTTAAAGTGCGGTTTTTACTTTGCTTTAGTAAAAAGGGATAGATTTATAATTGAAATTCCTATAGGGGGAGGGGGATATAGGGCAGAATAAATCAAAAAATAATTTAGTTTTATTTTCCTTTAATCCAAGTTGATTGTAAGCATTTTGCATCTCTTGCCAAATTTGTATTTTCATCACTTTTGCTTAAAATAATTGAAATGAAAATGATATATGATTTATTATCGAAAGGTTATGCATAATGACTGGCAGGGGTCCCGTTGACGCGCTATAGCGCGTAAAATACGCGGATTTCAGGAAAGGGACTCAATGCCGGAAACTTAGCGCGTCCCGCGGGACGCGCTAAAATTCGTCTTGCGGGACGAAAGTGTAAAATTTAGGTGGTGCAGATTGTCTATGCTTTTTTTCAACCAACGCGACCTATGACGACTTCGTTGTCTGTAATGTTATTTATTTTACACAGCCTGAATCTGTAATGTTGTTTATTTTTGATTATAGATTAAAAAATTATTGTTTCACCTTTTTTTTTTTTTCTGCGGAGTGCGGGACCCACTTTTTCAAAAGCGATGGGTCCTTGGGACCCAGCTTTGTGAGTATCTAGCGGGAGCCCTGGACTGGCAAAAAAAACTAAAATAAAAGTCATGTTTTGTTAGATTTTACATCAAGGGAAAAAAATCAATTAGTGAATATTGCAGTTAATATTAATTGAATGCTTTGACTTTCTGATCAATGTTTCCTGTCATTTTGCTTGAATGTTTTTGCTTCATTATATTTTCTGCTGTTCATCTTTTTTAATATTCCATCTTTTTTTCTTAATTCTTTCCTCCTTCAATTTAGTAACATATGCATTCAATAAATAATTTTGGTCTTCAGAAATTTTATAATTTCTCAAGCATGGTCACAAGGTTTTTGAAATTATTATTTTAGCTACTGTCTTAAATTCAGATTGCAAATAAATTGTATTTATTTTAAATTTTACAGCTCTCCTCTTTCAATTTTCAAGTTGATATGTTTAGTTCTTATTTTTATCAATCTTGTTATTTTCTGAAACAGGTAGGAGCTAAGCATATTGAAGTTTCATTATTTCAATAATTTAATAATTTTGATTAATTACCCATTTTGGTGTTGAAAAATATATAAACGTTGGCAGATTAGTTTTCTATCTTGTTAAATTATTATTGCAGTCATAAACTGAAAAAAATTCGGTGACAAATATTAAATGTACTTTAATTTAGAATTTAGTGATAAAAGTGTTATGACTTACGGTGATTTTAATAGTAATTGAACATTTTTCAGCCTGATGAAGCCGCAAATGCATCTGCACAGCCAAAAACAGGTATTTTATGTGTGTTTTCCATGCATAAAAAATCAAGCATATTAAATATCAATTACATTTGTTGTAATCACTTTTATTCATATGTTTATTACTGCTTATTTGTTAATATTTATTATTATTAGAAACTAATCACTTACATAGACATATGTTAAAATGAAATGCTTTGACTTCATTCTCGCGCATGTAGTTCTTTCCTCGAGAGGAAATTCTTATTGAATTTAATGTGTAACAATTATAATGTGTAATATGGAATGAGTTATTTGCAAATGTATTATTAATGATAGTATTAAAAAATCTAAAAGTAAAAAGATAAAATCTTAACATTTACGTTGTCAATGTTAGAGAACACTAAAAAAAAAAAAAGAGGGGAGTCAGAAACATTTACTCTTTTTGCACCAAAGACCACTTTTTTTTCTCATTTGAACAAGCTAAAAGGAAAACACAAATCATAAAACTCCTTGAATAATTTTCAAAAATTTACTTCATAATTGTCAATCTAGTGCAAATACTTCCACGGTTTAGTACTCATTCACACTACTTATGAGATTTGAAAGAAATACTTTGATTTAACATGAATAAATAAATGTAGCTGTCTTTTAAGTGTTAACTTTTCACACATTTCTGTGCAGAAGAATTTGATCGTTTTCTGGCTTCTCGAGCTGCTGCTGCTGAAAGATTACCAACAATCAATCCTGCGGCTGCAAATGATTCTGAAAAAGACCAGAATGAAGGAAAAACTTTATCACCTTTGAAAAGGTAAAATCTTTAAAGCGTTGTCAGTTATTCAGGGTTCAATAAGTTCAAAACTTTTCGGACATTATTGATGCATTATAAAAGTAATAAATACTCATTTTAGATGAATTATGAGAACCAAGCATTCCCGTCATTTAGGGGGGGCAAGGGGGTCAATTGCCCCCCCCCCTCCTGACTTTGAGAAATCAATGTATTTACATATAAGTGGGCGTGGTTTTTGTTGTTTTCTGGTGAAATTATATTGTGTTTTTACCCTTTGCCCCCCCCCTCCCGGAAAAACTTGAAATGACGTCCCTGGAACCAAGTCTTGCCTTTGCTTTCCTTAAATATTTTTTGGGCGTACTGCAGTACAGACCTAATGTAGTAGCAAATATTACAGCAAAAAACTTCATTCTTATCTAGTTATCACCTGCTTATTGTATGGTTTTTTGCAAAATAAAATGTCCTTATGCTGTTTTTTTATGGGAAAGCCAAGTTTTTTTGTATATTTTCAGATTCTTTGTACACATTGTACTCTTATGCCTGTACGTTGTAAAAATATGTTGTTGTTTTTGATCAGAAGAAATTTAACCAATCGTGGTTTTATTCATGAAATAATTGCAAACTTTGTAAGATGAAGTATATATTGCATAGTAAATAAAATTTCGTATAATTTCAACTTTTATTTGAATAATTTTGGTTTATTTTTATTTCAGCTAACATCCTATGAAAAATTGAAAACACAAGAAGAAAGTGTTGATTATTTTTTTCCATATGTGGGAACAATTTAACAAGTGAATTATAGTTTTGACTGTAGTTGACTGTATATACAAGAAACTGACAAATTATATTATAGTCCTATTATATAAATTAGTTTTTATATTTCTTTTTTTCCTTAGTGATGAAGCTGTCCGAAAATAAGGAGCACTTTTCTCTTCATTTTATATATCTGTGTGCTGTAATTCTTGTTTTAAAATATGAACTAATGTTTATACCTGTTTTTATAATTTAACATGTTTCTTTATAGATTGTGATATATTTATAAATTAAATATATATTGAATATTGAAATCTATTGGAGTAGAATATATCAGTTATAATGAGTATTGTATTTTATTTTATTAGAAGAAATATTATATATGAGTGTGTATGTATATAATAAATATATATATATGCATATTACAACTATCACTTCCACTACACTGAGCTTTCAGAATTTCTAGGTAAGCAAAAATGAAATAAATCACTGAAGATCTTTTGCACAATAGCTTGAAAACTGAATGTCCCTTGTATTTAGTTATAATGCAATTGTTTTATTATTATAAAGTTATATAGTTTGACATGACACAGGTGCTACACAAATATTCCAAAGAAGTAAATTAAATGGGAAGTGCATTAAATTTTATGAACATATTTTTTTAAATAACAGGAAAAAATAAATGTTTTACTTTCTTTATAACAAAGTAAATGCTTTGTGTGTACTTAATCTTTGTTTCAACATACAAATAGATGTCATTAGAAATCTGTATTTGGCCTTGAAAGTAACCAGTAAGTTTTTCCAATCGAAAAATTAAGTTTGTTAAAATTGAAATTGAAGCATTCCAAAAAGGAATGTTTAAGATCTTTGCATTCCAGTTCATTCATGATACACAGATTTGAGGGAAGGGATGGGGGGATCCTCAATTATGAGTACCAAAAGTCGACCTAATTTAGTATAATGAAAAGTAATTACACAAAATTCAAAATGTAAGTTGTTAAAAATGAAAAGCATTATATCTGTAAATGTAAAATAAGAAAATTGTCTCATTGAAATAAATTACTGTTGGTGGTTCTTGGTGTATCTAAATATTGAAGCTTTTCTATTATCTGGAAAAAAAAATATCTCCCTGATATAACATTTCAAATCATTCATAGATCCAAAAATGACAAAATAGTAGTAATGTTGCAAAATCTAAACTGTGTAAGATATCATTTGAGACATAGTATAATGTGTCTGCATTACAATCTCAGTTATTTTCCAATCCTGTGAGAATATCATAATCAACATTATTATCTCATCTAATAATATTTCACTTATTATGTACTTGTATAAAATATTTTCATTTTGTGTAACAATACACACACTATTCTTCTGAAAGCTAGTTAATCTCCAGCTGAATAAATTTAATAACTCAAAACCATAGAACACTTACCCCCACTTTGCCACAGACAAAAAAAAAATGTTCGGAATCATTGGAAACACCCATGATACACAAAATATTCTTTTGAATGCTAGTCAATCTCCACCATAATGAATTAACCATGAACTGATTTAACTGAAACCATTGAACATCTATCCCCACATTGACCAAAACAAAGGAAAAAACAGTACAGCCATGTGTTTATTCTCAGAGTAAATTTGAGTAACAAGATATGTTACACACGGCTGTCTGATGACATTTAACTGGTCTGTATGTGACAACCCGTCTCGAATTGATTCATGTATGGTTCCATTGCAGGTTACTTTTATTTCTCTAATTTTAAGGAGATTTTCTGTTTACCCTTTTATATTATCTTGTGCATCAAACAAAGTTATTAGCAGATATTGTCTGTGTGTTTTTTTACATTTATGTGCAGCTATATTCATCAGGGTTTACTTTATATATGACGCAATGAGAAGTAAAAGGATGTACGTGGATGTTATGAAGTTTTGAATAAAGCATATTAAAAGCTCAGACTTATGGTAAGTTTTCATAGAAAAGCTTTTCTACACTATGCTGTATAGCAGCACCTACCAAGGGCTACTAGCCCCACCTCTTACCCTAAAAGAGATGAGAGATTTCCCCACCATTTTTAGTGGTTATCTCCAACATTTTTAAATACAGGGGTTTGAGAATAAAACTTTCCTAGTTTGAAATGATATAATAGCAAATCCATAAGAGATGGTAAGGTGACACAGGTGGTATGTTTCACAGACGGGTCCGGAATTTTTTATGCATCAGTTCTCAAAAAAATAGATCAAACATTGGATACTAGAGGATGCTCTAGTCAAATATTTGAACATGAGGCGAACCGCTTGCTTCACCTTTTTATCTTTCACTGTTATCTGACTTAAAACTAAAAAG
>JAXGGA010018749.1:0-21426 GCA_038373865.1 Uloborus plumipes | reverse complement strand
AAAAAAAGCAACATTGTCTCTTAATCGTCAAACAAAATTTGCCAAGTGAAGAAATTTTTGAGAGGTGAGAATCACCTCTGTTGGAGAACGCCTGTATATGTATTCCATAACAAATAAAAACAGAAAGATGGGTTGAATTTCTGGTAGAAAAAATGTGGGATGAAAAGCGAGTCTGTCATCGTTTTCAGGGTGGTTTATTCACACCTTTAGAAACACACGAAATCCTCCCTGTGTTGCCTCATTCTCATTAACCATGGCTATATACGATCTTTACGATCGCCGGCAGACATGCACTAACCAAAAGCTTAGTTTGAAACATCACCACCAGTGCGGTAAAAGGTTTGTTTTCATTTACCACATGTTTCCATTTACACCAGCTGACTCTAAGTGTTTCAAACAATACTAAGCGCTCAGAGGAATTTTTTCATAAACTAATTTCCAGATTTCATGTAAATTTGCTCAAGAAATTTTGTAAATTTAATTTTTTTCCTTACCGTGGTGTTTGAAGACACACGTGGAATTTGTAAGGGGAAAAGGTACGTTAAACTACAAGTAAAAAAAAAACTTTATTTGAAAACTACAAGTAAAAAAAAAACTTTGTTTGAAACTCGTTGAAATTGTTTTGTTCACTAAATTGAAATAAAATATTCTCGGATAAGTCCTAAAAATTTTTTTCCAACCTATTTCAAAGCTAGAACGAGGCCATCGTTTGTTTAAGACAGGTATTTTGTTGAAACCAAACAAGAACGAATTTCTATCTATTGAACTCCGAAAGAATTTTTACATCCGTATTAACGACACCAGAATAAGTCGAACAGCAATTTCCTTTATATTACTTTTTCATGTTCATTTGAGACTCAAATCAATCATTCCGTGCCCTAATACTAAAATGAAGTGTCTTCATCTTTCTTATTTAATTCGGACTCTAAAACTATTTTTTAAATTTAAGATGCAATTTTCTTCCTAATACATAATGTATAAATAGAATCTCAATGAAATAGTTCTTTTCAATACTTACGGCTCAATTGTAGTGTATAAAAAAAGTTTTGCTGCAATAACTCGATTCTTTCTCTGACTTAAAAAAAAAATGTGTTCATTGGAGCAGAAAACGGAAAAGTCACATAGAGGTTCAAAAATCAGTGTTAAAAAACCAAAGAGGCGTGTTTTGGAATGCAGATTATTAATGATGTGGCGGGAAAATTGCGAACATTGAATAAGACAATACAATGGAAGTATAGAACTTGCGTAATTTGTGAATGTGGGGTGCGCATTTGAAGGAAATCATCGTTACAGCTTGCAAGTTGGGTTGAATTCGATCTTGCCACTGATTGTGCACTGTGGTAAAAAGGTTCAGCAAGATCATGAATTGGGAGAGCCCTTCTAAAAAATCATTTATACATTCCTTGACTAATCGTGAAAGCAAATTGTGCTGAAATACACTGGCGGAAAAAAAAATCCCAACACCAAGAAAGACTTGTGTCAGATAAACGAATTTGGTGGGCTTGTTTGTACAACTGAAAGATGGCATCGATTGAAATTTCGCTCTCCACGCATAAGTGTGGCGCAGCTGGCGCCACTCAGAACATGCAAATAAGGCTTGTTTTAAAAGCGTGTTGTGAAGCTCGTGAGTATTATTTTCCCATGAAATTTGACGCATTGCATTCATGTTAGCCAGGAACGCCTTTAGGAAGACGAAGAAGCCATTATCAACAGCTCACCGAGTTTAAACGAGGTCGTACAATTTGGCTACGAGAAGGTGGATTTTCATTTCGCGGTATTGCAGAAAGACTTGGGGAATGTTTCCACCATGCATGATTATTGGAAGCCATGGTCAAGGGATGGTACTACCTCAAGAAGATCGAGTTCCGAGCTGCCACGTGAGAAGGAAAATCGTCAAATCCTGCGTACGGCTGTGGCACATCGTACTGCATCTGCGGCTGACACTCGAGCTGCAGTTGGTACCATCGTGGCCCAAAGAATGGTACGAAATCGCTTACTTCAAGGACAGCTCCGAGTCAGGTAGCCTGTAGCCGGCATTCCATTGACTGCAAACCATTGCCGTTTCCGACGGCAGTGGTGCCAAGACAGAGCTCACTGGAGGTCAGAGTGGAGATCTGTGGTAATTTTTGATGAAAACAGATTCTGCCTTAGTGCCAGTGGTGGCTGTATATTGGTCAGAAGGAGGCCAGGGGACCGCCTGCATCCAAGTGGTCTACGGCGGAGACACACGGGACCCACACCTGGAGTCATGGTATCTGGAGCAATTTCCTACGACAGCAGGGGCACTCTTGTGGTTATCCCAAACTCACTGACTAAAAATTTGTCGCCAGTCTGGTTATTTAACCAGTGGTACAGCCCTTCATGAGTAGCATTCAAAGGGGAGTTTTCAACAGGATAACGCTCGCCCTCACATCGCTGCTGTAACGCAATGTGCTCTACAGAGTGCTGACATATTACCATGACCTGCAAAATCACCAATTCTGTCTCCAATTGATAACGTATGGGATATCATTGGACAGCATCTCGAGCATCATCCACAGTCAGCAATGACGGTCCAAGTATTGATACAACAAGTGTAACAAGAATGGCACTCCATACCATAAAGTGACATTCGGCACCTGTATGACATAATGCATGCACGCTTGCAGGCTTGCCTTCAAAATTCAATTTTTGTGGTAGAACAGTGATTTTTTTTAGTTTTAAACGTTACAGTGTCAAGAATGTTTTACTAAATACACTGAAGTGACAAAAGTCATGGGATAGCAATATGCAAATTTTCAGATGGCAGTAGCATCGCATAGAACAGGTATAAATGCGCAGTGCTTTTACAGAGCTTTCATTTCTGTTCAAGTTATTCATGTGAAGAGGTTTTAACGTGATGATGACAGCACGACGTGAATTAACAGACTTTGAACGCGGAATGTTAGTTGGAGCTAGACGCATGGGTCATGCCATTTCGGAAATCGTTAGAGAATTCAACATTCCCAGATCCACTGTGTCAAGAGTGTGCCGAGAGTATGAAATTTCAGGCATAACATCCCACCATGGACAGCGCAGTGGTCGACCGCCTGCACTTAAAGATCGAGACCGGCGACGTCTGCAAAGAGTCGTAAATTCTAACAGACAAGCAACACTGCGTCAAATCACCGTAGAAATCAATGTGGGACGTACAATGGACGTGTCTGCTAGAACTGTGCGGAGAAATTTGGATTTCTTGGGCTATTCCAGCAGAAGACCGACTCGAGTGCCTTTACTGACAGAACGACATCGCTTGCAGCGACTCTCGTGGGCACGTGAGCATATCGGTTGGTCCCTAGATGAATGGAAAACCGTGGCCTGGTCCGATGAGTCACGATTTCAGCTGGTAAGAGCCGATGGTAGGGTTCGAGTGTGGCGCAGACCCCACGAAGCCATGGACCCAAACTGTTAGCAAAGCACTGTTCAAGCTGGTGGTGGCTCCGTAATGGTGTGGGCTGTTTTTTCATGGCATGGACTTGGTCCTCTAGTGCGACTGGACCGAACATTGACTGGAAATGCTTATGTGCAGCTACTTGGAGATCACTTGCAGCCATTCATGGACTTCATGTACCCAAACAACGATGGGATTTTTATGGATGACAATGCGCCATGTCACCGGGCCACAACTGTTCGCAATTGGTTTGAAGAAAATTCTGGACAATTCCAACGAATGATTTGGCCACCTAGATCGCCCGACATGAATCCCATTGAGCATTTATGGGACACCATCGAGAGGTCTGTTCGTGCCCAAAATCCTGCCCCATCAACGCTTTCACAATTATGGACGTCTATCGAGACAGCATGGCTCAATATTCCTGCAGAAGACTTCCAACGACTTGTTGAGTCCATGCCACGTCGAGTTGTTGCACTTCGCCGGGCAAAAGGAGGGCCGACACGATATTAAGAGGTATCCCATGACTTTTGTCACTTCAGTGTATGATTGATAGGACTGGGGGGCTGTATAAAAATTTAAATTTCGTAACTTTTTCAAAATTTGATTTTTTGAAAAACATTAAATAGACCCAAAATTCCTTTCGTAATTTGGAGATTTTTTCCTAAATGAACTATATGCTTATCTCTAATGGTTTAGAAATTAGCTATTGGTCCACGATAGGAGTGGACACCCTGTATATTTGCAAATTGCTCCGATAAAGTAATTTCTTTAAAACATAGAAATGAGGTCGTCTTAAAACAAGGATTTTGAATTGATTTATAACAGCTTCACTTTTTTCCATTTTTTGCAGTAACGTAACTAACAAGTTTTCAACATGTTTAATACACGATTACAAAATTATGCCTTTTTGTCAGAGTTTCCCAAAGTGTGGACTGCGGACCCCTGGTGGCCGCGAACTCATGCTAGGGAGTCGCAGTCTGCTAAAACGTAAAACGAAAGCACATTTATAGGCAATAAAAAGGTTTTTGTCTACATACACGCAGGGCGCAGCAAACCGCGCAGAGCCCTCGATTATAACACACATTTGTCAACTACTTGGGTTTTGAATAGATTTTTACTAGCTCAAAATAATAGTATTAAGTAATGAAAACTTAGCTCAAAGCTCTAAAAATATGCAGAATGATGAATAAATAAATTTGAAGAAGAAAAAAAAAAAAAACGTAAAAACGTATCGGAAAAAAAAAAAAAAAGATTTTCATGCATCAAATAAAGGTGTTTTTGTTTCCCCAAGGGCAAGTAAGGTTTCAGTAAGGGGTCCGTGGAGGTTTGGATTTTGTAAACCTCTGAATACGCTATTTAGACAAAGAAGTTCTCAGAAGAAGCTGTCAATCAATCGATTGGCCGATCGTGGAACAATTTCTATTTGATACCCAAGCTACCGAACTATTTTAACCCCAAGTAGTCAGTGACTTGATGCTTTTCTTACCTAAACAATAACAAAGCATAAACATCGATCCTACTCGACAAATTATCTCACGATAGACGTTAGGAAGATTGTCTTTTTGAGCAAACTTACCACGATATGTTGTCCTAATGAAAAAGGCCCAGGCTCCTAATGAATGAATTTCTTGGTACGCATACGTATATACATTGAAGTACTGTTAATTTGTTAATGCGTTATTTAATAACTATACTGCTTAAAGCTATTTTATTTATGTTTCTCCTTTGAAAGAAACAATTCAAGCTATGGAAGCCTTGACCAGGGATTCTAAAGAATTGGCTTTATCCACAAGATCTTTTGTTTTCAGCTCAAATTCCGGGTTTTTAGGTTTTAGTTTGAATTTCTTATGTTTCATCCACTGATGAAAGAAATGCATTCATTAAATATTTTTCTCATAAAACAGTTTTCATTAAAAGATGAAAAATTCGAGGTTTTTAATACAAAAAATAAATAAAATAATTAATAAAGAAATAAAATAATTTTTTTTTTACATTTCAATTATTAGTTTAGTCAGAGGTTTAGAATCAAAAATATGAGACTGCCCTTCCCTTCCCACATTCAAGTTATCAGTTTATGCATATGTTTTAGAGTTAAAAATACGAGAATACGTCTCTATCGCTAATATATCAGTTTACTTTGAAATTAAAGAAAAAAAACTATTTCTTTACATTTCTATTACCAGTTCGTTCAGATGTTTTAATACATTAAAAAAAAAAACAAGAACAACTCTCTCAAACATGTCATTTTACTTTGAAATTTTCAGACTTTTTCCATAAAGCTGGAAAGAAGGAACGTTTCCCTCAGCTAATTTTTATCTTAAATCGAATTCGACGATCTGAGCCATTTGTTCGGTTCTGAGATAATTCTTTAATCAATATCAACGATCTCATCCCCGATTAAGAAGAAAAAAGACAGTATGAAAGTGTACATAACGAAGGCATATCTCCAGGACACTTGGCAGGTCAGTGACGTGAAGAAAACGAAACCGGGCACACACACACAGGTCAAAGTCCCACTTTTTCTCTCTCTCTCTCTTTTTTGATTCGAAAGTCTCCGAAATGAGTAGGAAACCAGAAATCGTATCCGGCATCAATACGGATTTGAATAAAATTAATTTCTCTGACACTTTTTCGTTCGTTAACTTGCGGTAGCCTAATTATGGTTGACGATTATTGCACGATGAGTTTTCGCTTTGTGAAAGCTACCATCGTTGCGAGCCTCTCTTGCAATATTACCGGAATTCCAGAGATTCGTAAGCGCCATAACTTTCAACTTCTAGTGCGAGGTAGCAGTTGTAAGAAAGGCCTTTTAGCCTATTTTTTTTTCAGTAGGATAGTGTTGACGATTTTGTTGAAATTTAGCTGACTATGTAAACTTTTCCGCTTTATTAGAGCATAATAAATAAGTTTGAAAAAAAAAACATCATTATCAGACAGATTATATAGAATTTGTTTCTTTAAAAGAAAAGGAAAAGGGAAATAAAACTACTCTCTTATTTTATTGCTGTTGTTGTTATTATTGCTATTATTATTAGAAGTAGAAAACCTTTAATGAAAGTTGCTGCTATGATTATATTATGTATGCTAAGAGTGACAACTGATGAGTAAGTATATATTATGTATATTAGGAAGGCTACAGGGATCTAAGAGAAGATGGAGTTGGAACAGGAATAATGATTACGTGCAGAATAAAAAAGTTTGCTTTTCTAGGTGTAAATAAACTTCTGTTCTATAAATCATTGCGCATACATTACAGTTGCCACCATCATAATCATGTCCATGTCTCCTTAATTTTAGCATCTGTTTGAATATTTAAAGAAACAAAAATACGAGTAATAATATAAAATTTGCGTTTAAGGAGATTTTCAAACAAGTAAGAAAATATTTTGATATATTTCTTTATTTTCGATGTACTATTTCCTATATTTGGTTGCATTTGGCAAAGAAAGATGATCAATATCTAAATTCAATTTTTGTTGTCAGAAAAATTATTTTCATCGCAATTTAAATTTACATTTAAGATACAATCTTACACTACTACATGATGATTAAAATGTTCAGTTAAAAATCAATTTGGTGTTATTTTTTGCATTTAATTTGCTTGTTATACCAATATTTTTGATTGAAAAATATTATACTGATGTACCCAATATATATATGTCAAATTAATAAATTTCAATAAAGCATAAAACGAAACATTCTATTAGTTATCAGCCCAACTTGCAATGGTATTTACAATATGATCTTGAATTGTTTCAAAATTAATTTTCAAGGATTCGAGGATTTTTCAAGGTTTAAGGATTCGAAATTAATTTTGCGTTAAGCCACGAAGGACAGTCAAGAAATACAAGTTGGACATTATCTTCATAAATTTCAATAAAAACATGCAAATAAAAGTACGTAAATGGTATCAACTCAATTCATAATAACATTTATAATTTGGCCCCGAATCCTCGCAATATTGATATTTAAGGTCTAAAAATGATCCATTAGGTAAGCAACAGAGAACTTTTGTCAGGACTTAAAGTTGAGTCGTTTACAATCGAAACCAGTTTTGTCCATTTCTCAAAATCCATAGTGTCAAGGGCGGAACTATGGACCTGAAGGGTATTTGGCTTAAAACTGATACTTTATATTCATTTTTATTGAGATCTACTGGTTTATGATCTACTATCTTTAGGACATCGGTATATAAAGGAGCTTTTAAACTTTTATTTTTTTTAAATAAAAGTATTTTTCATAAAAAATGAACTTAACTGGTTTTGATTCAGAACGACTCAATTCATCTTGCTTTCAGGACAATTAAGAAATGTAAGTTGGATATAATCTAACGACTGCTGTCGATCAAAGTGAACGGGAACTCCGCCCTGTAGAGACGTCTTACTATTGACTTGACGCTAACCTCGGCTGGAAACGTTATAGGTCAATAGGACTCAGACTGTGTGAGGGGAAAGGGGAAGTCACTTCGTCTTGACCCCAATGCGCTCATCACGGGGCGAAATTGTCGTCGAACTCATGATTTGGCCACGGCAGTGAGAGAAATTACGAACTGGTGATGAAAAGTTGGAAGAATGATGAAGGGCGACCCAAAATGGATGGAATTTAACGTCGAATCTGACGGTCGGGCTCAGAAAGCAGGCCAAGAGATGTCAATTAATTGCGCTGTTTTTCTCCGATTCTGTGTTCGCTCATGTCCCTCGTTCAGCCTCTTAACAGATATTTGCATTAAGCATTAGCCTGGAAAGGTCTCTCAACCATTTTTAACATATTTTTGCTGTCATTTGTTTTTAGGGCAATTTTGAATCTTGTCGTAGCCATAATCTTTTTGTTGAAATTCATAAATCCTTCAGTGATCAGAAGTATATTTACGGTTAGAGAAATATTGAAAAAGTCATGGGAACTCAAACCAGGACAGGGATATATGGATTCTCGTAAAAATAGACAAAGAGGAAACAAGCACATGAACGTTTTTACGAAAAGTAAAATGTAATTACTTGGCAAAGTTTTTTTTTTTTTTTTTCAAATTATGGTTTTAAAATTTATGCTAGACTTTTCTCTCAATCGTGTGCCGCATAAATAACTCAGCTTATTTACTTGAGCAATGTTTATCTGTAGGTTTTTTAGCTTAAGATGGGGAGAAACTGGGAATCGGAAATTGGAATGTTTAGAAACTTATTATTCCATCAACAGAAAGAAAAAAGTCCCCAATCATTTAAAACATTGGTTTATTATGTATGATATACTACATTATTTTTAAAAAATACGGAAACTTGTTGCTTGCAAAAGCTTTGGAGGGTTTCGCGCGTCTGCTTCCCATTATTTAAGGAATTGAATGTTCGTAATAAATATCTTATTTATAACAAGCGAAGAACTAAAAAAAGAGAAGACGAGAAAGATGTTATTTTACAAATCTTATTGCAAACAACTTTTATGATTTTATTAAAATTAATTCATATTTTTTTACGTTCATTTAAATAAATTATTCGTGTTTATTAAAAGTTCATGACCTTTCTTCGAGTATAAATATTTTTTGTCTCATTTTTATAATTATTTTCATGGAATTCTAGCAAAATAAGTGCTTAAGTATCCGAGAGCAATCAACAAAGCGGTATAAAAACAGAAATTCTGGTATAAAGCTTGCTAGAGTCTCGGTAATTAGAAATAAGTAAAACCATTTGAGAATGAGCTGTTAGATGAGAAAGTGATTTTATCGAAGCCCTGAAAGCTGTAAACCAATTTGTTGGAACTGACGCTGGGAAACAGGTAGATAGCGGTGTCTATCCTCTAATTGCGATGATACATCTTCTGCAAATACTGCGAAGTATTTTTCCGGAAGGAGCCCCCCACCCCATCAAAAATGCTGCTGAAACAACTCAAAAACAGCTCAATGCCGTAGTCCTTGTTATGATCCTTTCTCGTAAATCGTGGTCACACCTGTATTACAGCTAATATAATTACACACATTTGTATGTGAGCAACTTTTTTATGAAGTCCGCTAGCTATATAACATCAAGTCTAAACATGTGGAAAATAACTGCAGACGAAAGTAAAATGGAACGGTATGCCGTAGTTCAATTTATCGCCGAATGGAGCTTTGGGATCGCAATAAGCGAAAGGAGAGAGGTACGAAATTATGACTTGCACATTAACACACCGGCACGGAGTCCATTTTGTGTAATTAGGGATAGTTGACTCCTTGGCCTTGGCAGAGAAATCTTCATGTCTGACTTGTGTGCTACATAGCCGTGATTCCCCCTCAGGTACCCCCTATTCCAGATTCTTTCCGAATGCACCTGTGTTCTAGAAGTGAGAGAGGGAGGAAGGAAAAAAATAGGGATGACTTGCGGTGACGGACAAAAATGAGGAAAAAATCTCTTTCAATGTGCCGCCGGAAGAATGTAACCTACATTCATTCATCTAACCAGTCGGAACCTGAGGTAACTATAAACATCAAACGGTGTCGTCAGACATTTTGGTGTTTTGCGTATCACTCTTCAGAGCAACTTTTTCTCCAACAGTTATGGAAAAAACCCATCGTTTCAAAGTTTAAAATTTTAAAAGAACTTTTATTGAACTTTATTTTTCATTAATTAATGTTTTTATAATTGAAAAAGTGTGCTGAAATGTTGATCGAAAAGCAAAATTGAAATTAGTTCTAATGTTGAAGCAATATTTTGGTAAGGTAAAGTTCAGTACCCGCAGAAATGAGTTTTTTTTTTATATATTTTAAAAAAAGTGTTCTGGGGGGGGGGGGTACTCGCCCCTTTTACCTTCCCGGCATTTTTTGTGGTTTCAATAAATAATTTAGATTGGGTTCTGATAGCTTGTAAACAGTACTTATGTACTCTTCAAACGCATTGTTCACCAGGGTGACTTTTTCGCATCTAGTTTGAATTTGCCCAAGTTTCAAACGTTTGTTTGTATCATTTCTGAAGCTTGACAGTTTCTTTTGCGTTTAGATAGAAGAACTGTAGTGAATGAAAGGTTCATCCCTTACGTTTGTTGTCATGCTTCAGAATGATTCAAACTAGCATTTGAAAAGTAGGAATATATACGTTAAATTCAAAACTAACTGTTACAGCTTACTATTTATTTGAAAATGTCAGAATGTGTAAATGCTTTAACAATGCTCAGTCCCTTGATATATTTTGTTTCTTGAATTGTTTTAAGCACTTCTATTGCCTGTGACTCATCAATCTCTGTTATATAGCGGTATAACATCATCCTTCATATAGATCAAACTATTATGACAGTTTAATGTAATGAAATTTTTTGGAAAATATTTTAGAGTAGTTTCTATAATAGGACCATTGCAAGGCGAGTTTACAAGTAGAAATAGGGCTCTCACAGGGGCTTGTAGTAGAGGAGCTTAAAAGAAAAGTCAATAAATGTAAAGCTAGGGTGTTTGTGCTTTATTAAAAGAAATCCTTTCATGACTTTCAGGAAAGAAATTCCCTAAATTATTTTAAGATTTTTTGATATTTTAGTGCAGAATGTAAAACCGCTTTGGTAGAAAATATACTGCAAGATGCAAATCGTAATTGACGTTTTATCGCAACTTTTTTTTTTCATGATGACAATGTGAGACAGATGTTACAAAATTAATAATCTGATCACTGACAGTGAGAATTGAATAATTGGTTCTACTTAAGTAAAGTAACGTTACCATACTTCTCCGTTTTTTCCCACTCTGTTCATTCCGTATTATTACTTCTCCGTATAATCAAAAAATTCTATCATTACGTTTATTCATTCTAACATTACCAATATTTCTCACGTACCTATCAAATCGTGCTGTGTTTACTAAATTTCGTATAGTATTGATTGAAATTATTCCTATTCTCTTTCGTGCAGCATTGTTACATAACTCGTTCACAGATTCAACAGGGGTGAAATATTTCCCAACCTAGATCTCGTACAATGGACACGAACTATAGTGAGGGGAAAAAGTGCACGAGTCTTCAGTATGAAAAAAATCTTCTTCACATTGTGTTAGTCGATGTCCATAAATGATTTCAAACTTCTTTTTCTTTTCCAATATTTTGATCACCTCCCTTCTTTTCACAAAATGTGGGACTTCGCCTTACCCTCTCTTCTTCACTTGTCAAATGTCATACTATATTTCATAAAAATATTGTTAGTAAAATAGGTGTGATGTCACACTATAGAAATGATCCTATGAAGTATGATCTTAAGTGATGTCACTTTCTTAATACGCCCCGCCTCCTCCATCACACAGTGTCACAATTTCATAAGCCCCCCTCGCCCTGAAACGAGGCATTTATGGAAGAGCCCATACCTTTTTTTTATATTCAAATGAGAAGTGTTTTCTATTTTCTAACAATAATTGGGAAAGCAAAATTCAAAGAAAATTTTTGCAATGAAATTAAAGAGAGGGATAAAGATGTAAAAAGTAACTGCACTGCAAAAAATAAATGTTGCTTTCCCAATTTAATACAGCTAATTTTATAGTATAAACCGCAAAACTGCTAATTTTACAATAAAAAGCTGTAAAATTGCTAATTTTACGGTTTCTTACTGTGCATTTTACAGTTTTAAACTGGAACCTCAGCTGTCAGTATTATGCTGTTGTTTTATAGTATAATACAGCTGATTAAATGGTAATAAACTAAAATTGCTAGTTTTACAATAATAAACCGTAAAATTGCTAATTTTAGTTTATTACTGTGCATTTTGCAGTTTTAAATTGAACCTCTGTTTCTAGTATTGTACTGTAAAACCAACAGTTTTTTTCCAGTGTATTTGCTTCATGAAAGGATGACAATATCTTTTTAAAGTATTCACTGCGTCTAACAATTCAATCTTGCATCAACACCAAAATGGCGCCTGAACATTGTGCAGCATTTCAGATGGCTCTCGGAACTTAAACTAATCAACCATTCATAATACGACTGGTAACCGCGCGTCCATTGTCAATTGAAGTGTATTTTATGGTCTATATATTAGCGCATCATCAAATTCGATGTGCAAACACAGAAGAACAAGATAATTCGGTGCAATCATAGGAGATGAAGGTGTGTGTTTCTTTGTTTCCAGTTAGACACAATCCAAGATGACCCATTCATCGTATGTGGGACATGAGAGTTGTTTTATTTTGAGCAAAGGAGAGAAAAAAAAAATTCCCGGGGTCACACAATCAAAACATCCGATGGAAGCAACTGCATCTGAATAGAAATGAAAAAGCTATTTTTTATTTTTCCTTTCACAAGAGATATAACCCGTTTCCTAGATTAAAAAAAATAGCTAATAGGACCTAACGTTATTTAAAAAAAGTAGCAAAGACATCAATGGAAACACGTTTCGCGTGAATGTTGCTTAAAATAATGACGCCTCCATTTTAAGAGCTCCTTAATAGGCAAGTGAAAACTAATTGAATCGTGTGGGCTGAGAGCAACTTTTAAAATAGCAGAGAAGAAAAGTTATGGACTTTTTCTCTTCTTTCACAGAAATTACCGCTAACTCGTTTGTACTCCAAAGTTATTTTTAAATTATGACTAAAGAAAGGACGATAGAAAATTTTTTCCAGAAAAAAAAATAAACGTGGTTTTTATAGATATCCAAGGCGCTGAATCTTGTGGTTGAGAGTCTAATATTCAATGGCGTAGAGATCAGTGCATGTAACAGATCCGGAAAATTATTTATGCATTTGATTAAGACTGGAACTTAACTAACTGGGACTACTTTATAGGTACCCAACTTAATATACACTAGTGGACGAACTTTAAGATTCAAAAATGTTAGTTTTAAGCATAACTTAACTCAATGAAATCTTTTTTTCATTAAAAAAAGATGAAAAGAAGCTAAAAATCTTTATTCATCATGACTCAATTAAAGTAAAAAAAAAGGAATTAAAAATGCGCAAAATTAATATTTCACCATTATATAAAACCTGGTAAAAGTATAAACTTAAAGGAAGAAATCCAGGATTAAAGTAAAATTAGAAATCGTTGGTATCTTACGTTTTCAAAATTAACCCATTTATGCCAAAGTTTTTTTTAACAATTTTTTTTTCAATTTTTATCTGCTTAAAACTCTTACTTGGAATGTTTCAAATACATTTTAGGCTTAAAATAGATCGCCGTTGCCATATTTTAAAAGTTATTTACAGTCCTATTTATGGGACACTAGATAGATATGTGCGCAAAATACGACCTTACTTGACTTTACTTTTGCAAAGTAACATTACAGAAGGCATCTCTGATAAATTTTAAGAAAAACATTTTAAAATAGTTTAATTTCATGCAAAATAAGTTCGCAAAAAAAAAAAAAAAACTTTCTGTGGCTACCCATGCTGGATCGTTGCTTGATTGATTTGTCTGAAAATAGATGTCAATAAATAAACTCTGATGTCCAACTAATCGTTTATCAAGAAGAAGAACTATTCAACTTGTGAAAAACAGCTTTAGTAAAACAATATACCCATTACAGGTTTTTATATGCAGTAACTAACAAGCGTCTCGGTTTTAGGCTACTGGGCATACATGGGTTAATGTCAAATATTAGAACACAGTTCTGCTGGACAAAATTATACTCAAAAAGTTTTGACTTTTTTTTCTAATAACTTAACATAGTTTATACTTTTTTAAAAGTAAAGATAATTAAAACAACAATTAAACAACTTAGATTACAGTACATAAATGTACTGTAATCCAAGAATTGAAATAATTTTTCTTACACTTTTGGTAAGGTTTTACGCAGTGATCGGGTATTGAAGTTGCAGTTTTAATTTTGTTGTTTTATTAAATTTTTGAGTCATATTGCACTTAGAACTATTTTTTAAGTGATTTATCTCTCTTGCCAAAATAACATTAAATTGGGCTTATTACAAGGATTGTTGTATAAAATTTTTGAGTCATATTCCACCTAAAACTATTTTGTAAGTGATTTATCTTTCCTTTTCCAAAATATCATTAAATTTGGCTTATTTTTGAGGGGAAAAAACCATTTTCAGTTTTTAATTTTGCCCAGCAGTGTTTTTAAATACTTGTAATTTATTTGAAAATGTATATGAACCAGCGATCACATAATAGTGTGTAATATACGAGCGAGGTCAGAGGAGAGCAAGCGCACTTCCACCCCGAGACATTGAGAAGTATTTAATGAATTAAAATGTACATTTGTTTCCAATGGGACCGCCGTGTTGGTTTCTCCCCCCCCCCCCCCAAAAAAAAACTTAGTGCACTCCACATCCATTCTTTCATGAGGCACAACTATCGGCGAATAGCCATTACCACGAGCATTTTCGTGCCCAGTTGCTCCTCCAGGTAGAGACACATAGGCTCTCTTCGATGCGAAACTGTACTGGGAGTTAAACTTTGCTGAGAGCACTCAAAGCCAAACGAATATCCAGGGGATCTTTTATGCATCGATATAGACGCTGTCAATTTTCTGCAGCATGAAAAGTCATCGACTGAGATCAGGTTTGAATTTGCATTTTTGAGAATAAAAAGACAGCACCAAACCTCTACGTTAGCCTGCCGGCTATTTACATGTGCGTGGGAGCTGTCTTTGTTTTGCGATGTCATTTGCATTGATTATATACCCCCCCCCCCTCTTGGAAACATTTGAATTGACGGAGATAGACAACACACCCACAGACCACATCCAGTTTAAATAAATTGGAAATTTTACAATTGAAGTTAAATGTCAAGGATAAAAATAATCTTTTTCAACATAACAGAATATTTCGTGTTGAATTACACAAGGTTTATAGCATTTTCCACTATTTGACTGTACTATTTGTGCTAGTAATAAAAATTATGTCAATAATTTACCTTAAGAAAATGGGAAATCTTACCTTTTACCCTCTATAGCTATTTGATGATAAATCAATCTCAATTCATGCCGTTTTGTGAAATGTCTTAGTATCTAAAATCATAAGACGAACACAATTTGCGTAAACATAAAAATATCTAATTTGTTAAAAATATTGTTTGAATTATAAGAAAGTACGGAGCATGACATTTACAGTCATGCAAGGAAAGTTTAATTTCTTTCAATTTTTCATTTACCTACTCATATTCAATAATTTTACTGTATCTATTGACAAGAAATTGACGAAAACTGCCCGATTGCATAGGTACCATACATTAAAAATTGATAATGATAAAAACCATTTGAAATCGTAACCGGAGGGTCCCGGGTTCTATCCTAGCCAATCAAAGATCCAACGTTGTTACTAATGGTGGCTGGGCGACGTAAAATAAGTGTCGTTGTCAGAAAGGCCTCCAAGTGAAACGATATCTCAGGGGGTACTAGACCAGGGGTTTGCTCGGCCTTTGGTCTGGATCAAAAAAACACTCTGAGCTAAATCGGACTTCCACCTTAATGGTGCTCGTAAAAACGGAAGCCGTACTTATTCTGCCTTAAATCAGGTAGATGGGTCTACTCGGGCTCGGATTCTCGAATGGTTTCCGAAACAACAACACCATTTGAAATTAATTGTTATCCTACTTCAAAGTTGTCATGCCACTTAGGGTCAACTTTGAACCATGTCATAATTATAAAGTAAAATAAAATTTTTTAATAAAACTAAACTAAACTGTCCGAAAATTTCAAAAAATTTCCTATTTTTTATTTTACTGCATGATAAAAATGCTATATATAGGAAAAGAGACGTTGAATTTCAAACCAACATTCAAAATTAGCCTCCTAAGCAGGGATGCGGAGTTGGAGTCGGGCTGATTTCGGAGTAAAAGGAATCGGAGCTCTGAAATTCCAAAAGTCGGAGTCTGTATACGCATCTGCATTTTTGCCATGTAGTCGGAGTTGTGGAGTTAAGACTGATTTGGGAATAAAGGAGTTGGAATCGTTTTCAAAAGGTCTAAAGAGTTGGAGTCTGAGTAGGCCATTTCACCACGAGTCTGCATTTTTGAAAAAGCTGTAGAGTCGGACATAGCTTCTTTAAGAGAATTTCTGCCTCCTGTTCGGTTACTGTCTAAGCCAGGTTGATGATTCCTAATGAGGATGAAACTGCAGTATCTGGATGACATGGTAGAGCTGGCGGTATATTTCAAGTATGTTGAATAGGGATGCACCGATAAGCAAATTGGCCGATCACCGATTACCGATTAATCGGCTGAGCAGATTAATGATAAGGATAATTGTTTTTCTACTACCAATTTTACCATCATTGTTTTTTATCTCTTATACAATTCCAAGTTTAGAAATAGTAAGTAATTTATTTCTGGGAGAAGATTTTTTTTTTCCATTTTCCTAGTTTTCACAAAATAATTTTAATATTTTATCAAATTTCTTAGAACCAATTTTCATATTAGTGTCAATAATATTATTAACACATTGTTAGTTATGTTAATTGGAAATAAAATGTATAAAAAAAATGAGGGGAGGGGGAGTGGGTGGTGAACACTCCAATTTAGGAGCACTTTTAATTCATATATTTTAGTAATTAGTAGCAATTTAATGCATTACTTTTATTCTTTGAAAATTAGAGGTTATCTGAAAGCACTGTGCTAAGGAGAAAACTATCGCCACATGAAAAATGTTGCATCATTGTCTATGCATATTTATTCAAAGCAGGAGAATTAATTAAAAAAAAAACTTTTTTCAACTGTGAGGATTATTATTATTGTTAATAAAATTATTCATCATAGTTTCCTAGTGAAGGTATACTTTGAAAAATAATCTTTGAAAAATATTTTTTCGGCCGATTAATCGGCCCGATTTTGCCGATTATTAATAATCGGCAAAGTGGCCGATTATGGCCGATTAATCGGTACTGCCGATTAATCGGTGCATCCCTAATGTTGAACTGTAGTTACGATGAGTTTACGAAGTTTATGCTGTTGAAAGTGTTGTAGAGACGGATCTAAAGAAAATGAAGAGCTCTTTGTCTCAAAAGGACTTAAACTTGCTTCGTTCATTAGCACAAAATCCACGGTATCATTCTCTTGTACTCAATTACAAGCTTTGCATGAAATTTCGGGTTCGTGAACAACCATTTATTCTCCGGTAAATAAATTCGAATGACTTTCAATTTCCCTCGCGACAGGGGTTAGTTTAATTCTCAAGCTATGGCGGGAGAATAGCATTTCACGCATGGGATAAGAAGAAGTGAATAGGAAACCGATATTACTGTTCATTCACCAAAACGGTATTTTGATGAGGAAAGAAAACATCCAAAGAACGTGTTGTTGTGCAAAAGGACTCTTTTCTTCCTACATCAAGATACGTATACCCTTTCTTTTTTTTCTCCACTTGTCCAACGTCCTGCATCGTGTTCATCGAAGCAAATTACGACAGTAAACAATCACTCTCCCTTTCTGGAAGATATGGGGGTGGTTGCGTGTGTCGCTTTTTCGCGGTTTGTTTCACGATTTTTTTTTTTTTTAAGAGTCACTCACGGAAATACTGGTGGTCGAGAACATCTTTTTTTTCTGCCATTAATTTGGATTTTAGGCTGAACCGAAGATAAAAACGAATCTAGTTAAGTGCGGGTTGAATAAATTAATGATAGAGTGGCAGATGAGGAAACTTATCCGGTTTCGCTAAAATGATCTCTGTTTTTTCTTTTTCCTTCTTTTTCTTAAATTTAGTTTTTAAGCAAAGAAAAACGTATTTCATAACGATCTTTTTAAATTGTAAATCATAGGTTTTATGCTATTTCAGTTCTGATTGCGATGCTGAGGGGGAAGAAGGGGAAAAGCTTGTTTTTGTGAAGATGTAGCTAAATTAATAAGGATGCAAGGGGAACATTATGTAATAGATGTGACGACATGTCGCAAACACGTTAGTTTAAGGGCAATGGGGAAGATATTCGGGCATCATGGAAGGCAGGCCCGTCATTTAGGGGGGTCTGAGAAATAAATGTATTGACGTATAAGTGGGCGTGGTTTTTATGTTTTCTGGTGAAATTGCATTGTATTTGGACCCTTTGCCCTCCCCCCTGGAAAAACTTCAAATGACGGCCCTGATGGAAGGCCATTTTTGTTCTTGAATTTGCTCTCGTTACAAAAGTCAAACTGAAAATCGATGCCAATTTTATCTAATTGTGATATTTTATTTTTGGTCCAAACTAATTTCGGGTGCAAGTAATTTGTAGGGGAGTATAAAATAAGATGGTATGTCACAGAGGAGAAGAAAGTAAGAAAGAAACTTTGGCAAGAAACACGTTTTAATAAGACAATTCAGAAGCATTACACCCATCGGAAATGTGACAAAAAAAAAAAAAAAAAAAAAAAAAAAAAAAAAAAACAGATGTATTGAGTCATTTAAAAATTTTACTATTCTGAGGAACAATTCTAGGATATTGAAATTAGTTCACTATAATCTTCCTAATTTATGCCTGTAAAATTAATGGTGGCTCAATTAGAACAAGACTCATATTTTTAACCGACTTCAACAAAGGAGGAGGTTATCAATTCAAAGCGTATGTTTTTTTTTTTGTTTGTTCGCACATAACATCAGATCTACTGAACCGATTTGGACGATTTTTTTTTCAATCGATAGGAGATGGTGTAACTTAGGTACCATGTACTCATATGACGATATTTGTTCATTAGAAAAAAAGTTATTATGGAAAACAGTAAATTTCATGTCATTTCCCCATTAAATAATTAAATTTTCAATTCATTGTTGCAAAAATTTTTTGCTCATGATGAAAAATTTGAACCAAGGCTTAACTAAATCTAACATGAAACTCATTAGCGGTAACGTTCGTAGTATGTGTTAAAATCTTATGAACAACGAGAAACTAGAATTGCTTTGAAATATAAATTAGTTGACAAACCGTTGATATTTAAATGGCTTTGATTAAGCTAGTACACAAATAAATACCAGAGAATAACAAAGATTATTTTTTAGTGTCAATCGTTAATAATTTTAGACGCGTTGATAGTTTCTTCCTTTTTTTTCAGTTTATTTTACGAAGCATTTACTTAAGAAAATTAGGTGAAGTTCCGTAATGGAAACATTACCTTATTTCATAAGTACAATTACACTAAAAAGAATAAAATAAAATAATTTTGGAAAAAAATAGAACCGACTTCAGTTGGAAATTGCTCTAAAAAGTAAAAAATAATTGTTTTCTTTGAACACCATCGAAACTACTTTTAAACATAATTTTTGAAGTCGGCGCAAAAACGATAGTTCAAATGATATTTAACCATATTTTGCCAACATTTTTCAGAGAAACCATTGAAAATTAAAAGCAGAATATTTGTACCATTACACGAATGTGGGGTAATGAATGAAATGTATGCGAATGCTTTTAAAGAACCTGGATCCATTAAAATGTATATAGTTGAATTATAGTTGCGTATGATTCTATACATTGTTTTTGCGCCGACTTCAAAACTTACGTTTAAAAGTAGTTTCGATGGTGTTCAAAGAAAACAATTATTTTTTACTTTTTAGAGCAATTTCCAACTGAAGTCGGTTCTATTTTTTTCCAAAATTATTTTATTCCTAACTTTACAAACTAACCGTTATCGTGCGGTATACTGCCGTGCTAAGCACAAAAGTCGTATCTGCACTTTTTACACAATTGAGTTATTGCCACCAGTTGGCTCTTTGTGACGTATTTTACGAAAATATAAAATTCTATGGGCATTTGAGAGCGGAAAATATTTTAAAAAAAAATTCGAAAAAGTTTCCTTATGAATTAAATACATGGTGGCGCAAAACTTTAAAGAGTTTTCTCTCGGTTTAAGCTTGGCTGCAGATACCACTTTTGCGCTCAGCACGGCAGTATAGTAGCCGTTTCAAGTCGATACCAGAATGTAGAGATTACTTTTAACTATACTAAGTCATCAAGAGAAACTCAACTTTAGTATCTTAGAACATTCAAATGTCCGTTTTCACTAGAATGTCTCAGGTCATTTGAATTTTATATTTTTGCCTGTATATAATTTGTTTCTGTAGCCTTCCATTAAGCCTGACAAGTCATCTAAAAGTTAATTATACAGAAAAAGACATTGCGTAAAAATGAGCACTGAGTAAAAACTGCTGTTCTTTCAGCGTATATTATGCTTAGTCTCAGTTCACAGTGCACAATTAATATTTATGCATATGTTAAAACACTACATACACTCTTTGCAAATCGAAAACAAGGAATTTTCACAGTACAGAAACTGAACCATTTATCGCTTTCAAAATCCCAGCTGTTTCTGCATACGATAAACGTTGTTCAAAGTTCCTAAGTTAATAAGAACAAGAATAGTGATAATTTTGACCAGCAATCGAATTCAAGTCTCAGCGATAACCTAAAAAACTTTTTAAAATTCTTTCAAGGCAAATGTTTCCCTCCATCTGTCTAATCCCGTTAGGAAGTTATAAAAGCTAATAAAGGCAATTAATGTGCATTACAAGAAAAAAAAAATAACAAGTCTTAAATATTTACTTAATTTGAGTATTTTTCGCAATTGTAAATCCCATTTGGTTTTGCTGTCCTGATTACACATTCGTTATAAAGTTATTTTCCGCTGAAAGGAGAACTTGACTTTGGATGTTTCTTTTTATTTGTTTGGTTTATTAAAGTTTGAATACTTTAACTTAAACTTCAATGTTCCAATGCCTACTTATTGTACTTCTTATGCTTATTTAAATTAAATAAATGAATAAGACACTAATGTTTCTCTCTTGTCATTTCAGAGTTTAAAACTAGGCATCCAACTTTAAAAAAGAAAAATCAGGGCTTCTAAGTTACTAAAAAATCGATAACATTGCTGCATAAAAAGTTGCCTGTGTGTGTATAGAATGTAGAGTTGAATAACTACTTGCGCAGGAGTTGCTCAATTTTTTTACCACTGACGACGTCGTGGTAGAAAGTCCTAGCACAACGCTACACTATACTCCAGGGTCCGCACTACTACACATGGCTTAACTGGTTAAGATTGAGCAGTGAAGACAGCCCAATTTTCAGATCCAGGTTATTATCATTGCAACCTCTGATTCACCCCCCTTCTCCCAGAGGTACTGATTTGAAATGGAAACTTGGAGAAACTTTGTCAAACCGACATATTTAACGCGCCCCA
>JAXGGA010018748.1:0-21429 GCA_038373865.1 Uloborus plumipes | reverse complement strand
GAAAGCAACCCTGTATTATTTACAGGGGTTCGAGTTTTAAGTCGCCAGATCTCGCCAATTTTACTTTTTTCACTATCTGCTTTTGGCACAAAGAAAGATAAGGCTCAGTATTCCAAGTCTCCATCCACCCCAACCCATTGCCCCCTACAGGCAGGTGAACAATAGTGGCAGCTTCTAATCCCCTATTATCCCCTGGGGGCGATGGCAGTGTGGATATCACCGACATAACAAACTCAAGATGGGTGGCCTCTTTCACTTATTACAGTGAACTCTCACTTATGCGCCGGCCCAAGGGACCAACAAAAAAAGGCGCATAAGTGAGAGAGACGTATAAGTGAACAAGCCTATTTAAAAGACTAAAACTCAATATAAGTTCTAATGAGAGAGTGAATAAGAATGTTTCTATAGAAAAGGGACATATTACTAGAGTTCAGAAATTACTGTAACGTAACTATAATGATTAAGAGAAAACAAAAGTTGTAGCATACCTAATTACAAACTGTTCTCTTTAAAACGATGCATAATAGATAATTGTCCCTCTCTGAACTCTAGTTCATGCGGAAAAAATGCCTTCTGTGAGCAATAAAGGCGAAAGATTAAAGAGGAAAGTAAAGAAAAATGGTTATTTTTTAAAGAAAATAAATAAATTTGCATACATTTTAGGGAAAATTCGGCACATAAGTGAAATATTTATCTTTAGAACGACGCATAAACAAACGATACTATCATTATTTTGCTATGGAATGTGCTGGGACTATTTAAAATCCTCGTATAAGTGAAAAAGGCGCATAAATGAGGCGGCGTATAAGTGAGAGTTCACTGTATTTTGAAATATTTTTCTGATAAGCAATTCCATATACTGCAAAATATAACTATAGGAAATATCTTTTGAATGTATCTAATTAAGGTAATAAATACAAATTTCAAAACCAGAATTTCTTAAGACTTTGAAAATTCCCAAAACTCCCGGGAATTTTCAAAATTCCCTTCCCAAAAAACCCGGTTTTTCCCGGGAATAAACTGGGTTTTTTCTACCCTTTGCATCTCTAGATGCAATGTTCCCTCCAGATCATACAGCTCTCTCGAGACACTCCCCAATATCAGATTCGACTCTACTGTGAAGAGAGTAAAGAATCCCATTGCTGTTTGGTCCAGAAAACGAATTCTCTTGTCCAAAACTTGTCGTCCATTGAAGGGGACACACAGACCTAGCACAAAACGGGTCTACTCACAAGGACCTACATTGTGTGTGTGTGTGTGTGTGTGCGTGTGTGTGTGTGAGTGTGTGTCTTCGCATTGTAGTAACGGAAATTCGTCGCCCTAATACAACAAAGAGGTCTACAGATGGGGCACTGTAATATGGTTCTTCTGTGGGCCGAAAGAATTAAAAAATGGTCTTCTGCAGGTGTTACAGTTCGTTATCGGCATAGAATACGTCATCTGCATGAAGAATCTTCGGATTGATATTGATATCAAAGTCGCTTGGATCACACTGCGAGACGCATCTAGACTCTGTAGCAGTATGCAGCATCAGAATTCTGAGCATAACCTATTTCCATCCGTTCTATACTCCCACACTTAACGAATGGAGCAAAATAAACCATTTCTCTTCTGTGCACCAGAGGAAATATAGATCTTGTGAGACAGCTTTTCACAGCATATTTTTGGTGGGAATATTAATGCAGAATAAGTGACCACTAGGTGACCCGTGCGGAATTCCGCAAAAAAAAAAAAAAAAAAAAAAAAAAGTAAAATCTTGTACGTTTGCACAACATCGCCATCAACTGCCGTCGTTCTGACAACTTTTCAAAGAGATCAAAGACACGTTCACTTTTACAACTACTACAAAAGTGATACCCTATATTAAAATCAAATACCCAAGGCTACTACTAAACTAAATACTAACGTTATCGCAAAACTACCATAGTATTTTGAAACAATAAAAGTTACAATTAAGGTTTACCGAGCTAAGCCTTGGCTTGAAATGTCGCATTTAAAATTGATTTGAACAATGGTAACGATTTTAACGGTTGAGCAGAAAAATTAACTTTTTCAAACTTCAATCGCTTATAAGTCGCTTAAACGTGGATTTTCGAGATTCTCGTTACGCGGCGCTAGCGGAGAAACGTTCTAAAGAACGCATTTTTTTTAATCTTTCGAATGAAATCAAAATGGAGACGATACGACAATTATTTCGCTAGATAGAGTCAATTTTGTGCCCAAAAATTGAAGTTCGAATAAAAAACGAACCGACACTTTTTAGAGGGTGGGTCTAATTTTCGTCAATAGCCCGCGGGATAAGCTTCAAAATCATAAATTTTCGTGCAATTCGATAAAGAAATGAGCGAGTTTCGACCGGGTATAGGATTCGGCTTAGAGAAATAATATATGGAGATTTACTGAAAGCCATGCCGCAGGCGACTCGAAAGTTACAATACCCCTCTGTCGAATGTTTGAATGGAGATCCACTTGTCTAATCCTACAACAGCTCGACAAAAGATGGAATATCCTCACCAGGCTTCACTCTAACTTACAAGCTGTTAAAAGTATCAACAGTAACGTTCAAGAAGATGGGAATCTGCCTTTTTAAAAAGTTCTGTTAGTTTTTGTTAAGATGATCGAATTTTTTTCTGCATTTATTCTAGCATACATTTAATAAAGTTCATGTATTAAAATGTATGATTTCAATTTATTTTTTAAAGTTATATTTTACCTGAAATTCATCGTTACTCATCAAATACTTCTTTAAAAATCCATAAGGGAAAACGTAATTTTCGACTTCAAAAGTAATTTCAGTATTTGCTTTCTGGAAAGGAAAATATTTACTAGTACAATGGTTTAGTAAATCAGCACAAGCTTAATGCAAATATCTTTTCTGAAACTGTGATATTTGGATCTGTTTAGTGTTTGATAACTTTTGTTATGTCATGTTTTACTGAAACTATTTTTTTTTAAATATTTTTTTATATTGATAATCAAATATTATAAACCTGTTTTTTGCGAGTAGTTCTTTTCATCATCAGGTTTTGTGAAACTATGCATTCAAGTATTTTTTACATCACCTGCACTTACTTGTTTGCTAGGGAGTTAGGCGTTATTTTAATACTTTAATCTGGAGGTCTATTTTCTTATATGGGTAATAAGATTGATCAAAGAGATGATTCAACTTCGTTTTAAAAATCTATGAACGCATTTATCTTTTAAATACCTACTGGGAAAAAAAAAAACAGCTATTGTTTTTACAGTATAATACTGACAGCAGAGGTTCCAGTTTAAAACTGCAAAACAAACTATTTTACAGTTAATTACTGTAAAACTAACAATTTTACAGTTTATTAGTGTAAAATTAGCAATTTTGCCATACAATTAGCTGTATTATATTGTAAAAACAACAGTACAGTACTGGCAGCAGAGCTTCCTTTTTAAAACTGTGAGATGCACTGTAATAAACTGTGAAATTAGCAGTTTTACAGTTTATTACGGTAAAATTAGCAGTTTTGCAGTTTATTACTGCAAAATTAATGTAAAATTAGCTGTATTATACTGTAAAAACAACATATATATTTTTACATTGCAGCCATAACGTTAAATATTTCAGTTCATTGAAATATACTGTTATCTGGATACGCAACTTTTAATCATAGTACGGAAAAGTGTCCCGCAATACCTGTTTATTTATTTTCACCAACCATTTGATTTTTTTTAAAGCTGAATATTGTTTTTTTGAAACAATATGAGAAATGATTTTTTCAACTATTTGGTTGATAATATCACTTTCAACATTCGTATGCAAGGTAACGGTTTTATGGGAAGTTCAAAAGAGAGGAGAGGTCTATAAAAAGGAAAAATCTTATTTACAACAAGACCTGGAATTTTAGGGCTCCCGTAAACGATAATCAATGTAGTCTTTTCCCCACCATACACTTCAAGCAATTGTACGTGTATAGTGCGTGCAATGACTAACTTGTATTATACTAACTTAATATTTTGCAATTTTGGTTGTTTTATTTTTTTGTATACTGCAGTAATTTTTATGTGTTGCAGTTGCTGGGAATGAATAGACATTGAATAAATCAAGACTTATATGCATTGACTTCTGACTCTCTTAATTTTTCTTTTTTCTTACTTGCAGTTTTGCTTGTCACATGAGCGTCTTTACGTTTTCCTAGTTTGTAACGTTTTCCTTTATATTTTTTAGCTCTTTTATCGCTCTCATCTTCTCTACTTTTTCCATGATACCTTTTGCCATTAATAGTCCTTCATATCCCTCTGGTTCCAACCTTGTTTTAAGTTCCTTAATCGGGGTTTGTTTACGTTTTTTCATTTGACGTCCTATTTGAACTTTACCGTGTGATCACAATTGCTCCTTCTGATTTCAAAATGGAGTAAATTATGATCATGTATTTTTAGATACTAAACTTAAATACAAACATAAAAAAATAATCAAAAGTAAAAAAAAAAGTTATTATAAGCTGAGTTATAAAGATATTTGCATTTACCATAAAAATGTATTTTGAGGGATGAAATCAGTTTGAATCAACATGTGCCAAAACTGTTTCTCAAAACTTTGTAGTCTTCTCTAAATGTTTGAATATTGACTCAATATTTTTTATCTAGCAAACTATTCATAGGTTCTGAAAACAAAATATACATTGCGACTTTAACAAAATATATTGTATGTATGTATGAATATTTACTTCAGACTTTAAAAATATCGCTGATCAGAGCTACCGCGCAAGTCCACCGCAAGTAATAACCACAATTGACCTTAATTCTGTTGAAGTGTTCAAGAAAGTGTTGATAACAAACATTTTTAAAACATCATTGAACTAAGCGTTATCCTGATCGAGTAGGAACAGGATAACGCTTGAAATAAAAAGGTTAACACTACCGTACCGTAAATGCGAGCTACTTTGGTCTTAGGGTCCTACTTCGGCTCAAACTTAAAAAAATAATAATAATAAAATACAACCTCCCTGATAACCTTCAGAAAGCAGTTCTTAAACTAATTTTGACAGTATCCAATACACAGCCCAAAGTACGCTCTGCTGTCGAAATTAACTCAAAAACTGCTATTTGAAGGTTAGCAGAGAGCGTTGTAATTAAAAAAAGAATTGGGTTAAAGAAGGACCTTTGAGTCACTAGAGAAAGATACTTTGAGGGTTTGAGGGTTAGCAGAGAGCCCTGTAATTAAAAAAAAATGTATTAAAGAAGGACCTTAGAGTCAAAGTATCCCATATTCAGGGTACTATTTTCACGATGATTGATTTAAGAACGCGAACCTCACGATTCTAGCAATATAAGATATGTGTGCGTATTCAATTGAATAAAAGTCATAAATTCATATAAAATAATTACAAACAAAGATAATACCAGAGCTTCTCTAGCGAATACATTACTTTTGCATCTTCAGTTTGTAACTTGGGATCCAAGCCAAAAGGATCTAAATACTGGACATCAACCAAGGATTGTGATTTTATCTTCTCGAAACGTAAAATACTCTTTTCTTTGTACATCGCGAGCATTTGTTCCAAAACAGCAGAGGGAATTCGTCTGAAATCCAGTCTTTTAAAAGAAAAGAAAAGAAAGAAAGGGGGGAAAAACAGGTTGATTGAAGAGAATAAATAAAAAGTGGCTTAAGTAAATGTAAATGAAACGAAATATCAGTAGGCCGAATGAGAAGCACGGAAATTATTGAACAATGTGGCGTACTTTGGAAATCAAGAAAATGCGCATAGTTTGAAATAAATTGTGTTTAATAGATTTTTGGTTTTAATAACGTCAAATATTGATGCATAAAATTTTTTCGCCTACTTTCTCGTAAAAGTAAAAAAAAAAAACACACTTAAAAGAAGATTGTTGTATTGTGAAAGCATCCCTACCAAAAAGTTCGTACAGAATTAAATGAGACTACTTTCTCGTACACTAACTTCGATTAACTACCAACAGTAAAATCTCTCCCTGTGTTTGCTAAAGTTGCGAGCTATTTCAGACTCTTTTCACAATTAGAACAATTTTCCTTAAAATAAAACATATCTCTTTTATTTAATTAGACCCCTCTTAACTAGTATAAAAACGGTATAACTTACACGTTAGAAGAATGTAGTAAATATCAACTTTTGGCGACCTCTGAAATCGTAAAAGATGCGACATTGAGTGGAAACAAGTTAAGAGCAATTTATTTCCAGAACGTTCAACACAAATCAGGAAATCTATACGAAAGCAGTTGTACTAGTCTTGTTAAAAAGTGAATCGAGCAGGAGCAGCAGCTCTCGAAAGTAATTCCAACTCAATTTAAAAGTAGGTAGAACGTTAAAAAGTGATTTAGAACGTTCTTTACAAATTAGAAGTTATTGCTGAAATGTTCTTACCAGCGCCGATTTAACCTCTGAAGTTAAGAAAGCTCAGTCTCAATCTTTTGTTTGCAGTATAATTTTTGTAAAAAACCTTCTAACATGATATACAAAACCTACTAAGGGGGGGGGGGCGACAAAAGTCATTTCCAAAAGAGGCCAAGCGGAGTTCAGACTAAAGTTGATTTTCTTTCTCCCCTTGACATACAGAAATTTTGTAGAATACATATTGTGAAAAATGCCCACCGAGCAGAAGTGAAGACATTACTAACTCTCGATAAAACCGTAGGACTGACGTCGACGCGTCAGTGTCAGTTGCAACCGTGATTCAGATGTAGTAGCTTGCACCAGGCTCGCGGAGCTTGACCGCGTTAGAAAATGTTAACTTGTTATATTCCTTTTGTTTCTTCTTAACATGTTGAAGTTCATCTACTAATTCTGTTCGTAGTTCTTATTTGCAATAAATAATCTTCAAGTTTAAACCGAGTCTCGACTGTTTGCTTCAGACTTCACGTAGTTAATACAATTTCAAGGCACCCGGAACCTTTGGAAGCGACGTCAACAAGAATTGGGTAAGCAATTCATTAGATTTGAAATGAACCTTGTTTCGTCGCGCAACATGGCATCCCTGCCGGGACTGCAGTGAAATTGTTTGGTGTGAATTTAAAGTAAACTGCTTTATTGAAAATGTCGCAAGAAAATGAGAATAGTTCGTTAGAAATATCTGCAAGAATGTTAGATAAATTAAAGAAAAAACGGACTATTATGCGAACTGCGGTTACAAAAGCAATTACTAAAATTGGAAACGAATTGGCAAACAGCGAAGTAAATTCGGACCTTTTGGAAGAATATTTAGAAATTTTGAACCTCAAATTTGAAATGTTAAGCTCTGTAGATAACGAATTGGAAGCTCATTTTGAAACCAACGAGCTTGAAAAGGAAATAAACAGTACGGAAGAGTACCGCGAAAAAGTAACTGTGTGCAAATTTAGAGCTGCAAAACGAATCCACGAATTGAATCGGAATTCTACAGAAGTAGACAGTAGCAGAATTCAAAGTCGCGTTGAAACAGCCTTTCGTGATCCTGTGCGAGTTAAACTTCCGAAATTGACTATCGCGAAATTTTATGGAGATGTGAGCCATTGGTTAACATTCTGGAACAGTTTTGAATCTGCCATACATAAGAATGAATTTCTGGATAAAGTGGACAAGTTTAACTACTTAAAGGCTTATTTAGGTGGAACTGCAATGAACACGGTTGAGGGTTTTCCACTTACAGCTGAGAATTATGATAATGCAATAAAAGCATTAAAGGACAGATATGCTGATACTGACTTACTTATTAGTGCTCATATGAACAATGTCATTAATATGCAGCCTCTTAGAGATTCGAATGATGTTCGCGCCTTTAGGAAATTTTATGACAATTGTACAACACAAATACGGTGTTTAGAAGCGTTAGGTTTGAGCTCGGAAAATTATGCTAGTGTATTATGCCCAATGTTGTTGAAAATCCTTCCCGCGGATTTAGTTTTAGAATATAGTAAGTTAGAAAATAGTACTCATTCTAATTTAACAAAATTATTAGATTTTCTGTTAAAATCTTTGATGTCGCGAGAAAGAGCAATGCATATTATGTCTGTGAACATCAGTCAAATTTCCCACGATGAGTTTCCCTCACCCCGTACACCAAATGATTGCGAAAATCGTGTAAGAAATGAATCGAGGAAAAATAAGAAACCAATCGCTAGCGCTTCTGAATTAATTTCAACCGATGAGGTAGAAAAACCTAAGAAATTTAAATGCGTGTTTTGTGATTCATTTTCTCACATTAGTTCTGAATGTGCGTCCGCTAGTAATTTATCGCTAGATGAAAGAAAAGATATTCTGATGAAAAAAGGTGCGTGTTTCAAGTGTTTGGAAATTAAGAAGCATATATCTCGGTTTTGCAAAGCAAACGTAAAATGTAAGCATTGCGCGGGAAAACACTCGTCTTTAATGTGTTTCGCTAAATACAAGCCAAAACCTGCTGATGATAAAAATGTTCCTTCCGAAAGTTCCGTTCTCGCAAACCAATCTTCGTCGAATGAGGTTTATTTGCAAACTTTAGTTGTGCGTATTCAGAATCAGGGTTTAGAGCACTTGTTGCGAATAATTGTAGATGGAGGGTCACAAAAGAGTTACATTTCGGAATTTGCTGCTGATAAAATGGGGTTAAAGAGTTCGGGAACTGAAATTGTTAAGCATGGACTTTTTGGAGGGGTAGAAACTATTGAAAGGCATAATTGTTATTCTGTGCAGTTGAGCAGTATTGATCGGAAGCATAGTTTTAAAATTGATGTTATGGGTCAGAAGAAAATTTGTGCATTTATACCGAAGGCTACAACAGTTCAATGTGTTAAAGCCTTAAAACGGGCTGGTATATTTTTGAGCGATATATCGTCCATGGGTAAAACATGTTTGTATGAAGAGAATAATAATGAAATACACATGTTGTTGGGGGCGGATATTGCAGATAAAATATATACAAATGGAATCAAACATTTTCCGAATGGTTTAGTTGCTGTTAAAACGAGATTGGGATGGACACTCACAGGGAAAGATTCAAAGCGAGCTAAAATAGATAAATCGCTGTTATCGTTGTCTCTTCATGTTAACGACGCTAAAATAAATGATTTGTGGAATTTGGATTCTTTGGGAATTCTGGATCCCGGTGAGAAAATAAGTAAACGGGAATCCCAAGAATTAGCGTTTAAGCATTTCAAAGATACAATCGATAGGCAAGATGACGGAAGATATATTGTTTCTTTACCGTGGGTAAGAGATCCCCAATCGCTAAATGATCATAAAAATTTAGCGGAAAAGCGTTTGAAAAGTACTGTAAAAAATCTCAAATCTACAGGTAACTTAGGAGAGTATGAAACTGTTTTTTGTGAATGGGAAACAGAGGGAATAATAGAGAGGGTTTTGGTCTCTGAACAGAATGTTACAACCTCATCGCATTACCTCCCACACAGAGCAGTAATTAAGGAAAGTTCGGTTAGTACGAGAGTGCGTCCAGTTTTTGACGGGTCAGTACATTTACCATCAGGGTTTTCTTTAAATGATTGTCTTGAGAAAGGGCCTAACTTGATAGAGTTGATCCCCACTATCGGAGCGTTTGGAGTAGTTGCGGACATTCGTAGAGCATTTCTTCAAATAGCATTGCGACCAGCTGATCGGGAGTTTTTGCGTTTCTTGTGGTGGGTGGAAGGTGATCCAGAAAAGGCAGTAATTTATCGCCATTCTAGGGTCGTTTTTGGCGTAACTTGTAGCCCTTTTCTGTTGGCCGGTACCCTTACTTACCATCTCGATCAAGCCCCAGACGAACTTAAGGAAATCGCGCGAAAGCTAAGAGATTCTTTCTACGTGGATAATTGTGTAGCCAGTGTAGATAGCATTGACGAATTAGAAAATTTCCGTCAACAATCGTGTAAGCTTCTGTCATCCGCAAAATTTGATCTAAGAGGCTGGCAGAGTAATGCATTTATTCCAGAGAACGCTAACTTTGAGAGAACAGAACGAGTGTCTGTTTTAGGTCTCTTATGGAATACTGAAGAAGACACGTTATCATGCGATTTCAAAGAAATAACGATTGATGGACCAGTCACACTGTTAGAAATTTCTCCGAAAAAATGGTTAATTAACATTAAACAATATGGTCATTTTACCGTATACACCCAGCAACAGTCAAATAACCATTTATAAGATGCTTTCCAAACCGTCAACGCTGAGAAAAACGGCGAGTTAACCATTTTCTTCTCGAACAGTTAATCTACCGTAAATTCACCAGAATCCGTAACGCGCCATCTATGCTGAAAGCCAATAGGAATTTAGCTCAGAGCCCGCCAAATGCCAAAGCAGTAATGTTGCTCAACAACGAAGATCGAACCGAAGCCGATCGTCAGCCATTATAGAAGCAAGCTGAAAAGGTAACTATTTTTTCATGTATCAGATTTTAAGTATTTTGTAATTTCAACATTGAATTCAGCGTCCTTCAAGTTATACGCCGAATAATATTTGTTCTTTTTTTTTTAGAAAGCAGACTGATCGCGGCAGCCATTGAAAAAAAGCTGGAAAGGTAAATGTTGTTCTGATTCATCAGGTTTTTAGTATTTTTTTATTTGAACATTCAATCCATTGTCCGTGAAAGTTCGTATGTCGAATAATAGTTTGAAATTTGAAAGCAAATCCAATGTTTATTCTAATTACTTATTCTAAAATCTTGATTTCAATTACAAGAGTTTGGGAAAAAACAAAATATTAGTCTGTTTTAAAATTGATAATTCACGATTAATATATGTTAAGTTACTGATTACTGTTGCATGTTGTTGCACTTCGAGTTCCTATAGGGACTCTAGTTGCACTAAACTAAATGCTAATCGTGGCCTCGCTTTAACCGTAGCCTAGTTCCTTTGCTAGCATGCCTGTGTGTGTTTACATCGTTTTATGTGCGATTCGTTTGTGGCCCTTTCTTTTCAACATAGTTGAATAATTTATGTTTTAATTTAAGTTATGCCCGATCATTTATGTGTTAAAGATGATTCGTCGAAGAAACTGGCTTCGCGTTACCCCGCGGGTCAATCATGAGCCGACAAAACGCGTTTTGCGAAAAACATTTTCGTGAAGAAATGACGATCATACAACGAATTTACTCTATTCAAAGTGAGTGTGTGATTTTTCTCTAAATACTGCACAACAAAAATGTATGAAACTCCCAAAACTGGTCAAAGAATTTGATCAGTTGTTGTCTTAGCTCAATTTACACATTGTAAGATATCAGACGCACTTGCTGTTAATAATTTGAATCAGATTTAAAAAAAAAAAAAAAAGAACTCTTGATACAGTAAAAATTTTTAACTTAATTTTGGTGAAGTCTGAAAATTCAAAATCGCTTAGTATGATGAAATGGGTTTATACAAACAGCTTCTACTCCGTGCCACAAGCGGTTTGTAAGTTTGAACAAGATGTGATTCGTTCATGGAGATTTTGATGAAAAACTTACTACTTGAAACTTTGGTAAGTTGAACTTGGACGAATCGAAAACTTCGACTAGCTGAAGTGAATAGATTTATTCCCATCTAACTGAATGGAGAATGTATGTTATTTATTTTCAGTAAGCCGAATTTCATTGTCGAAATATTCGATAAGCCAAATTTAATATCATAACCGTCATAAAATTTTCCTTGCTATGCTACTCGATAAGTCGAAGTCGCTTTTCTCCAAAAGAAACCAAAGCAAGTGTTTATGGTGCTATTTCAACGTTTAACATAGAACTTTTTAATGGCTAGGAAATACTTTAAATTTTTAACTTGCACGAAAAAGTTGAATAAATTAAAGAAGTGTCTGCCATAGCTAAGAAGGATAGTCTGTCAAAAATATTATGCAGTGAAGCACTTTCATAAATAACAAAATTGAAGAGTATCATCTGCAAGTGATTGCTGATGAAAATTTTAATCCGAACTGAAAATGCCTACTAGACAGCATGTATGTCCAGAACCTAAGGGAGCATTGGTAAAATAAGTGAAGGAAGCTAATCATTCGCGAAAAAGCAGTTTCATAAGTAAAAATTAGTTTTGCAACATATACAAACTCTTGAACTTATATAATCACTGAAAGGTTGTTGTAGAAAATGTGTAACATATTTGATCCATTACTTAGTAACTTTTTTACTCATATTATTAATTTAATCGTTTCAGCGGTAGTATTCTGTTTAATTTGATAATTTTGCTTTCTTTTTCAATAACTCTTAATTTTTTTCTCATTCCTTACAACTTTGACTTGTCAAAGTTTCACTGTTTATTGAATCTGCACATCCCATAAGCAGAAATTTTCTAGCCAGTCTGCGACACTGATTCCGGCAGTTGGAAATAATCTGCAGCATTTTTATTAGTTTACTCTTTTTTTTTTAAAAATTTAAATTGGATTTTTAAGGACTTTTTAACACATTCGCTACCGATAAGTTGTCCCTTTGCAAAATATGTCAGAAAACACCAGTTAAACTATGCTGATTGAAGAGAAGAAACATAACGTTTTTAACATCATGGGCTTTTAAGGAGTCGGAAATCTTTTTAACCAACCATAAATATTTAACTAATCGATTTAGAAAATTCTATTGATTACTCACATACCACACCAATTTATCTTCACTGAATTGCAAAAACAGTCCACGTCGTCTCCCTCCCAAAGAAAAAGGTCTTTATGACGAGGAGGAGTAGTCGCTAGTAGATTAATGGTGTATGAGAATAAAGCTGGGGCCTTTCTCATGGCTGCTTATAATAGGATGGTAATGTAAAATGTATAATGAAAGTACAAAGCATGGGATAGTTTCGTTTGTTTTGACGATGAACAGCATCACTGTTTGGCTGACCAAAGACATTTATTTTCTCTCAATTTTTGTTGAGCTGTATTTGATTTTCCTTCCCCTTCTTTTGAAAATTATCTGCAGATTGCTGAAAAATCTGCGACGTACGTCTCGCGTCTCGCAATTTCTGCTACTGGGCTGCACATACACCTTTATTCATCATGCATATTGATTAGACGTCTATTTTTCATCAGATTTTTACTTGCGCAATTAGTACTTGTTAGTGGGTCTCAAAATTATGCTCTCAGAATTGGGCCGCAAGGGGAATTGGTTGGAAAGGAAGAAACTGAGAGGGTGTAATGTATGCTACTGCTTGCTAATAACAATACTTATTTTGTAACTGTTGCTACACTTAGTACTCCGTATGTACTCAGTACTCTATCAATGCCTAGTAATTGTTGAAATTCAATACTCATACATTTTTGTAAAAAAAAAAAAAAATAGCGACATACCAAACACTCAGTACTGGACCAATTTTTATCAGGTACTCTAATAGTCTGCACCTGTATAAACTACCATTTTTAGAATTGGTAATCAGAATCGTTGCAGCTTAAAATTTAGAAGGGGGGCAGAAACTCTGAATTTACCAATTGGTAAAATTTAATGAAAAGGGGCATTTGGGCCTCAGAAAATTAGTTACGTATGGTTCCAATTTCGCTGAATCGGCAATTTGTTAAATGAAATTTTTGGCCGGTCACGGTGACCTCCCATCATGGTGCTTTCCCCATGTTAGTAATATTTAATCCCTCTGTCTCCCACGCCATTCCTGCAGCGAGTGCTAAATAAACTTTAGCTATGCAATTTGTATTTGGTTACTATTACAGTAGCCAAGCTTATGTGAAACATGTTTGCTCTAAACAATTTTGATTCAACAAAGCGACTAACCAGCTATAGCTGGTCAACTATATTCATTCCTATTTCTACTCTTGATCATTATTGATGATTTTAAGTATAGAACATTTTTTAAACTGAATCACCTATTTGTCAAAATAGTTGGACTGAATATGTATGTAGTCAAGTTTTTTTACTTAGTAATTTTCTTACAGGTCTTCAATCCTCACGGTGTCCATCCCCTCACTTGCCCAAGCATCAGTGTCTTGTTGGAAAAGGTATGTAATCAATTTGTGGTTTTTTTTAGTTATTATTGGTTTGAAAAGATTACACGAGCATGCAACCCCCTTCCCCCCATGACCATGATGACTTTTAATGAATAATTGTAAAGCTAATGAAAATTTTGTCGGACGTTTTTTCTGATCGTTAAATTGTTCTTTATGCCTATTTTTGTTCGTTCATCTTCAAAATTTTGGAGTTTTATAAAAATTGAAAGAGTTTTAAAAATATTAAAAATGCCTACATCTTTTTATCTTTGTGTATTTAATATATGTATTTTTTAAAAAAAGGGACTTCCACTTAGAATGTGAGGAGTTCATGCTGACTATTGATGGCATCCCTGTCAACTCATCCATCAAAGACGTCACAGCCGTGGTTGCTTCTTGGTTTGCTGTGTCAGAATTTGCCTGCACTTTGGAATTTTTCCTCAGGTACTATTTTTATTTTATTATTTTCCTTGTATTTCTCTAGTTTGTTTCATTCTGTTCCAATATGAAAATAAGAAACCTTAAAGTTTTTAGTCAAGCTTCATTTAAGAACGAGATAAAGAAATAAAAATTTAACCAAAAATTTAAAATGATGTAGCAATAATCTCTTTTTCTATTATCAATCTAATTGCAAAAATGGATTTTATTTGAAGTGAATAAATTATTGAATAATATTGTGCAGGCTGATTTTGTGGTTCAACAAGGCATTTTTTTATCTGAAGTCAATACACTTTTTTTCTGCAGTGACTATTATTACTTCTACATATTGTTTGCCACTCATCAAGTTCGCCATTGGGATTTTTCATAAATCTTAAGATAAAGCTCTTAAAATTCCCAAGAACATATAACTAGTACAGTCAAACTTGTTTCTCTCTAATTTCACTGGACGGAAAAAAATTCGAGATAAGGAGGTTTTTAGAAACTTTACTGAAATTTGAAATCTGATAACGAAAATTTAAAACCGATACAAAACAAAATATGTTAGTACTTGATCGAGAGTTTAAGGAACCATTTTCAGTGTAAAGTAGTAGTGTAAGCAATTAGCATCCCTTTCTGAACAAAAATAATCTTTTTTTCTTATTTACTTATTTGTTATTAATGATAATGCAATTAGATAACAAAACAACAGCATAGTTAAAATTAAAACATGAGTTAATCTTGTAAAAATTCATATTTCTGGCCAGTGTTGCCAACTCGTTAAAATGAATGGGGCTCTAAATCATGTTTAAAAAAGGAGGCCAGGGCTAGATTTTGTTAATTTCAACAGCAAGGGGCTGAACCGATTATGTGATATGCCTTTTTGAGACATATTGAGGGCTAGATTTGGGGCTAGGGGGCTGAATGAGCTGTAAAAGGGTTACATCTAGCCTCTAAAGGGCTAAGTTGGCAACACTGTTTCTGGCACTATTTGGGAGACTTGCATATTGCATGAGAGCAAAAGCTTTTGTATAACATTAATTACCTGCCTTGTCGCAAATAATTTTCAACTTAATATGTTAGAAATTTATTTTTACTTTTTTTTTTTGCAAAAAAAATTTAAAGAAAAAAATAGATTTTTTGATGAAAATGAGAAAATTTAGACCTTGTGTGGGATACCTAAATATTTTAAAATTTGTATAAATGTTTTTGCAGTACATTTGGGAGGGCTATAGGGGTAACTTTTTATCAACTTGAAATTTTGAATTTCCAAAAAAAAAAAAAAAAAAATATCGATTCAGCCTAATACTCAATAGCTGTTTTACACTTTTAGACTTAAGTTGGTACGGGTTGCCATTGTTCAAAATGCATGAAACTTTTTTTTACAAGTGTTTTGACATAAAGGGAAAAAAATAAGAGGGTATGCACAAAAAATATTAATCTTCACTTTTTGTTTTGAGTCACCCTAATGTCTGATTGGTGCCGTTATCCTATATTACAATAAAAATCCACTCGCCCAATGAGGAAATTGGTAACAGTCCCAACTACATTTCTATTATGTAACATATGTAGATCTCGTCAACTGAAGAATGTGTTTCAGAAGTATAAGAGCTATTTATTTCATGGAGTTACCAATTCATTAGCGTTTTCCGGAGTTACTTCGGAAGTAATTAGCAACCTAGCTCTTGATACTCAAACTGTTGTGTGGGGGTTTTATCCTCTTCCTTTAAAAAGAACTAATTTAGGTAGTTTACTGTATTGTTAAATTGTTTTGCTGTAGCACAGATAACCACTTAGTTTTTTCTCAATTACACACACTTCAATGTGTGAATGAAGAAGTGACCTTAAAAACTGGCTTATAGGAAGAGAAAGAAGTAAAAGAAAGAATCTGGAGTGAAGAGCCCTTTAATGTTGCCAATCACACAACTACATTTCTGAACATTTCTACTAGAATTATTTAGTGTAAAAAGTAAAATTGTATTATGAGAAACAGCAAAGTGTATTTCAACATTTATAAATAAAAAGTGATTTTGCTGTTATATTGGCTGATTTTACAATTCTAAAATACTGTTTATTAAGTTTGTGTTTTGATTTCAACTTCTGTTTCAGGTGCTTTGTGGGGATAAACCTGGGTCAAAGGCCGAAAGAAGAATTGGAAAAAAAGTTCATCATAATGAGTTCACATAAAAATTTTAATTTCCTTAAAAAAATCAACCTATTTGACAGTCGAGTCAATGACATGCGCTAACAAATCATTGTAATATTTTTAACTATATTTCATTGTACAGTTCAAACGGTTAAAAGTATGCTAAAAACTTTTCCGCACAATGACTTTTTGCCACTTTTTCTGGTTTTTGTCATAACACTAGATGAAAAAACTTTCTACAGACTTTGTGTTTAAAATTTGTAAATATTGTTTTCTGTTGTGTCAAATCTTAAATAAATGAGATATCCACATTAAGTTTCAGTATCATTAGTGTGTTTAAGTGTAATTTTAAGTGTGTTTAATTGCACTCTGTACAATGACATGCGCTAACAAATCATTGTAATATTTTTAACTATATTTCATTGTACAGTTCAAACGGTTAAAAGTATGCTAAAAACTTTTCCGCACAATGACTTTTTGCCACTTTTTCTGGTTTTTGTCATAACACTAGATGAAAAAACTTTCTACAGACTTTGTGTTTAAAATTTGTAAATATTGTTTTCTGTTGTGTCAAATCTTAAATAAATGAGATATCCACATTAAGTTTCAGTATCATTAGTGTGTTTAAGTGTAATTTTAAGTGTGTTTAATTGCACTCTGTAACAAAGTATGAGTGCTCTTTGATGTACGTGTAGATTATTTACTTGACGGGGAAGAAAAGTGAAATGAATACTACATCTGCTGCAAAATTTATTCAATTCCTGTTGAATTCTAATAGTTCAGGTTTTTGAATAGTATACTAGTAAAAGGTTTTCATTATGACTTTCAAAGGAAAAAATGAGTCATATGTTAATTATAATAATCAAATACAGATTTAAGGACAAGTCAGTTATTGAAGGAGTAATAAGCAATCCCAATACAACTAAAGGAATAAACAATCAAAAGTAAAAATATGAATGAATGAAACATACTTCTGCTTTATTAAAAGAAACACTGAAAAATTGCCTATTCCTAAGGACCTGTATCTCATTATTTGCCAAATTTAATAGCATGCTCTAACTGTATAAAACTTGAATGCAATAATTAAACTGTAGTTCAGATTTTTTTTTTCTTAATTTTAAAAGTGTTGGGAGGCAACTTCATTATTAATTTTAAATCTGTGCAGCACAAAGAAGCTTTTTATGGACTTGGTTAAGGTTTATTTTGAGCCCTCCAATAACTTAATACTTTCTTACATTTTAATTTTTCTCTATTATTGTTAAAGATATGCTGGGACAATGTTGGAAAGCATTAAAAAAAACTAAAGAATTAGGTACTGCAACGTAGTGCCACCTCGGCAAGTCCAACCATGATGATTGATTAAGCTTATATTCACATGATGGTGTCATTAAAAATTTATTAATTTAGTGCAATGAGACAGGAGGGGGTCTACTTTTTGTGGTAAGTTCTCGAGTACCTTCAATGAGGGTTTTCTGAGCATTCATGGATTTTTGATTTATTTCTCGTGTGGCGACAAACTCATACTATTTCGTATTTACAATTTGTTGGCCGTACTAATCACAAACGGTTCTCAAACCAAAATATTTCCTATGTATGGTTTTTAAACCATAATAGTTGTAAACGGTTACAAAACTCTAAAATTTCCCATTTACGGTTTTTAAGCCATTTTTGCTGTAAACGGTTACAAAATAATAAAATTTGCCATTTACGGTTATTTAACCAAAATAGTTGTAAACGGTTACTAAGCCGTAGAATTTCCGATTTACGGTTATTAAACCAAAATAGTCGTAAATGGTTACAAAACCGTCAAATTTCTCATTGACGGTGTTTCAACCGTTCTAGTATGAAATGGTTTCAAAACCGTAAAGGAGACTTAACATACCTAACCGTTGTTTCTACGGTTAATCAGACGGCCGGTCTGCTGCCGGTCACTTCACCGTTTTTTCACGATGAAATTTCTAACAGTGCACGAAAAGAAAGATTTTTTCAGCTGCTCATCAAAATTTTGATCCGATCGGTTTTACTTGTCCAATAACTCTGATCCCTAAAATTATTTTACAAGAATGCTGGAGGATTAAAGCGTCATGGGATTCTCAACTTCCCGAACAACTAGTGAAGCGCTTTGAAAAGTGGAAAAATGAAATTGAGAGGCTGAAAAATCTGAAAATTCCGCGTCGCTTATCTAACGTTCCATTGAAGCATAAAGATATATCTTTACATGCTTTTTGTGATGCATGTCAAACATCGTATGCTACTTGCATATATCTTAGAGTGGAACACATCGGATCCCCGGTAACTTATCAATTAGTAGCCGCTAGAGCACGAGTTTCCCCGTTGAAAACGGTAACAATACCGCGTCTTGAACTATTAGCTTGTTCAATCGGAGCCAGACTAGCTAATTCCATATCATGTGATTTACAGATCGAAGCCATGAAAACTTACTATTGGACAGATTCGATGGATGTTCTCTTTTGGATAAAAAGGGAGGGTCCATGGGCAACATTCGTAGAAAATCGCGTCCAAGAAATAAGAAGATTAACAAAAATCGAGCAGTGGGGTTTCGTCCCTGGTGTAATGAATGTAGCCGATATTCCGTCCCGAGGTTGTACCGTAGAAAAATTGTTGCATACATCATGGCTGCACGGGCCAGACTGGTTGCATAGATCTGCTGAAGGTTGGCCAAAAGGGGAATTTCCGCCGGATATGGCAGTAGTAAACGCGGAAAAGAAGAAAGTAATAATCACGGCGACTAACTCTGAAGATCCGGGAAAATATTTTCACAGATATTCTTCTTATGTCAAAATATTAAGAATCACCGCGTGGATCTACAGATTCATAGAAAATTGTAAAAAACTCGCTAAGGATAGAAGTTTCGGTGGTCTTGACAGTAAAGAACTTTTGAAAGCCGAGCAAGTTATTTTGAAGCACGTTCAAGTAGAAGTGTTTGGTACGAATCCTGACGAGCGATTAAAATCTATCAATACAATAATAGGTGAAGATGCATTAATTAGAGTGAAAACGAAGATCTTTTTTAGAGATGACGACAAGAATTTTCGACTGCCAATCGTACTTCCCTCTGATCATTCGGTTGTCCATAGTCTCATCCGATGGAAACATCAGGAATTAGGGCATGGTGGTGTTCAATTACTTATGACTGCACTCCGAGAAAAATATTGGATTTTGAAGAGTCGGAAGACGATAAAAAAGGCAATCAAGTCTTGTACGGTATGCCGACGGTTTCATTCTAAACCCCCTGAGGTTCAGGAAGGCCTTTTACCAGAGGATCGCGTGAAAGATGCGTCCATTTTTGAAGTTATCGGAACGGATCTGGTTGGACCCTTAATCCTCAAGGATAGCTCAAAAGTTTGGATTTTAATTTTTACTTGTGCTATTTTCAGAGCCGTCCATTGTGAAATGCTCACCGCGGTGTCTACCGATAATCTTCTTTTGGGATTGAGAAGATTCATTGCGAGAAGAGGCAGGCCGTCGATTATCTACTCTGATAACGGAAAAAATTTTGTCGGTGCGAAAAATCTATTGAGTAAAATTGATTGGAAGAAAGTTCAAGATCAAACGATTGCTTCTTCTATTACCTGGATTTTCATCCCCCCGTCTGCTCCCTGGTGGGGAGGTTTTTGGGAAAGAATAGTGGGAATGTTGAAAAGAATATTAAGAAAATTCTAGGTAGAACAGCATTGAATTACGAAGAAATGTCAACTGTACTCTGCGACTGTGAGAGCATTGTAAATTCCCGACCGCTGACGTACGTTACTGATGACATTGAAGATCTTACTCCGATTACTCCTGCTATGTTTTTGCAAGAGATCCGAGAGATAGGCGTTCCCGACTTGGATACCCTGGATCATCAGAAGTTAAATAAACGTCATGCGTATGTTCAGAAAATTCGCAAAGATCTCCGTTCGAGATTTCGAACGGAATATCTCGGCCAGTTGCGACATCCGATTGCTAATAAGAGAAACTCTGCAGTTTTAAAAGTTGGAGATATAGTTATCGTGTGGACCGATAATTGTAAGAGAATTGATTGGCCTCTAGGTAAAATATTAGAAGTGTTTCCAAGTAAGGACGAACTTGTGCGCGTTGCTAAAGTCAAAACGAAAACGGGTGTCTTTATTCGTCCTGTTAAGTTGTGTCCTTTGGAGGTGGGAGCGGTTCCCCTATGTGTGATCAACAGATGGAAAGACCCGCCTGAGACTGTTCCCATGGAGTCTGGAGTTGCTGTACCGTCCTTGAACTCTCTTCCCAGCCGAGAAGGGCTGAATTTGAGTTCCGGAATCCGGAGTCCTGATCCTGAACTCAAGGTGGGGAGTGTGAAAAATGCCCACCGAGCAGAAGTGAAGACATTACTAACTCTCGATAAAACCGTAGGACTGACGTCGACGCGTCAGTGTCAGTTGCAACCGTGATTCAGATGTAGTAGCTTGCACCAGGCTCGCGGAGCTTGACCGCGTTAGAAAATGTTAACTTGTTATATTCCTTTTGTTTCTTCTTAACATGTTGAAGTTCATCTACTAATTCTGTTCGTAGTTCTTATTTGCAATAAATAATCTTCAAGTTTAAACCGAGTCTCGACTGTTTGCTTCAGACTTCACGTAGTTAATACAATTTCAAGGCACCCGGAACCTTTGGAAGCGACGTCAACAAGAATTGGGTAAGCAATTCATTAGATTTGAAATGAACCTTGTTTCGTCGCGCAACACATATGTTTGCAATTCAGATTCATCATTTTACAAAATGAATCAAATGATACATATAAAAGTACATTGTAACACGTTTGGGACAAATCCCACATTTGAAAATGGCTTGAAACGACCTCTTAGGATGACTTGGAGCAAAAAATCCGAAATTTGAAAAACAGGCAATAGAATATGAAAAAATTGCTTGCTCCTTTTGGAATATATGTGGTACAATCTATCACCCACCATCCTGGAAAAACTGGCGTCATTCATGCCAAGGTAAGCTTTAAGACGAGTTGCAGATATTTTGAACGCCAAT
>JAXGGA010018747.1:0-21431 GCA_038373865.1 Uloborus plumipes | reverse complement strand
TCGACCCACATAGCACATACATCCGTACATACGTACATACAGACGTCACGAGAAACCTCGTCGTAATGAACTCGGGGGTGGTTGAAAAGGATTTTTCGGCGGCTTATATGTTGGTAGGTACATATGCACGTGCTGACAGGTCGAAAAAACTACTGAACATTCATTCGGAGGTGAGCAAACTCAAAATTTAGACTCAAATTTGAAGTGATTTTTTTTTCGCGATCACAATACTTCCTTTACTACGTAAAAGGAAGTAAAAACCTGTATTACACACCCTAAATACAAATGCAAGTGCACATGAATCCAGGCAGTATTAAACTTAAACCATGTAGATCCCAGAATAAGAAAAAATACGCTTTTCTGCTAATATGTTAAAGCCCAATTGGTGAGAGCATCTTATTTGATTAAGAAATTTTTTTGACTCTATAAAGTTTCTATTTTCTAACTGTTGCCAAGATCAAGTCTCTTTTCATTTAGCCCTGTTATTGATTATTGGCATAAATGAATGTAAAACTCCTAAGAAAGCAATACATTTGATACTTACTCCAGAGAAGCCTTGGTCCAAAATTTTCATTATGATTACTATTAATATTATTGTTGCAAGGCAACAAATTTTTGCACCAATGGGGAAACTACATGAAATTTACTATTTTCCATAATAACTTTTTTAAACTAAGCTTTTTATATATAAATTATAGCTTATCCTGCTCCCTGTTACTGTAGCTATCTACGGTGAAAAAATGGTTAAAATCGGTCTAGTAGTTTTGAAGTTTACCCCGGACATACGCATACAAAAGTAGTCTTTTATGTATATGGATGAGTGGACTTTATCTCATACGGAGGGGAAAATCATGCAATGAAATCACCCTGTTAACTGATTTTGCAACTTAGTACAGCACTAAATATTTTTAAAATATCTAATGCTATATAGCAGCAGTCGGCAACCTAAATTGACTGAAGGATCTACTTTCCAAGTTTGGTGTGAGCAAGAGATCAACACGGATGGGAGGGGGATGGGCAGGATGAATTACACTATTGACTTGTTGTATGCATGATTGAATTGGCAGTATGTTGGCTTCAAATTGTAGGTTAACTGTATAAAAAACATACTTTGATACTTATTAAACAGTTGCTGTAAATTGTTAAAATAGTGTTATGCTTACCCACATCAAAATATTTCAGACATAATATACTACTTTCTTCAAAATTGATAAAATAAAGATGATACAAATTTCCATTTACTGTAAAAAGTTTAATAAATTTTCAAATAACTTTTAATCTAGCCTTTAAACTTAATTTTGTTTCGGATACTAATGTTTTTCAATGTTATTTAAACAGAAATCAAGGTTCAAATCATAGCTGCAATCGACTCAAAATGGGCTTGAGATCGACTGGTCGATCGCGATTGACAGGTTGCCTACAGCTGTTATATAGCATATGATTGGACAGGGTTGCCACGCCACAGGGAAACCTGAAAAAACAGGGAAAATACAGGGAATTGAAAAATCAACAGAAAAATGGAAAATCCAGGGAATTTTGAAAATTTCTTCAAAAATCTGGAAAGTGCAGGGAATTTCTTTTTTTCAAAAGTTCAAGTTGCCAAAATTAATTCTAAAATATGTAAACTACCAATGAATAAATTTAAGCGCAAATAAATAAAATAATAATAATAAATAAAATGGAATAAATAGTAATTTTACTTCACAGTTTTTTTTTTGTTACTAAGTTTATTTATTTATAAGTAAATATTTAATTGTGTATTATAGAAGCAAAAAATATTTATTACTTAGTTTGAAATGCATTTTAAAGCTTATGCTAATTTAATTAGAGAGTATGAGATTAGTCATCAATCCGTTCTATGATTTCAGTTTTAATGAATTCTGCTTTGTCTCCCTATGTTCTTATTTAGTTGGGTTTTTTTTCTGTGCCAGGATATTAATGTTCATATAGAATATCAGTGTTCGCTCGTTCGTAATACTGCATATTCATGCAGGGAAAACACAGGGAATTTTTCCCCCGGAATTGAGTGGCAACCCTGTTGGATTTTATCTGTCATAGAGGGGAACTTGTGCAATGAAATCACTTTTATTAGCTGATTTCGCAACTTAGTACATCGCTAAATATTTTCATTTTCAAAAGCTGTTAAAGATCTCCTACTTGGCAAAGTCGTCTCTGGTGATAATATGTGTTCATTTTATTTTATAAATTCTCTTGAAAATGCATAATGCATTAAAACAGTATATAATTATATTTTTATTTAATTTTTCAGGAAATTGATGGAATGTCCCTTTTGCTTATGAAAAGAAATGATGTTTTGACTGGTCTTGGTATCAAACTCGGTCCTGCTTTGAAAATATACAAACATATTGTCAAACTGCAGTGTAACTGAGTTTTGTTGGTTGTTCTAGTCTTGCACTTATCATAGCATCAAACATGCTTGCTTTTTATGCTTAGATTTTTATTTGCATTTGTTAGTCAAACAGATGAGTGCTTAAAATATATCCTGCAATCTTGACTACCTCAAATATTGATTTTAATAAAAAAATATATTTTAAATTGCTTGACATGAATAAAATTTCTAAACATTTTTTTTTCATGTTAGGCATACTATTTTTAGAAGATTTCTGGTATTCATAATGCAAAAAGTGTGTAAAGGAAATTTAAGTTTGTATTCATCATTGAAATTGCATTCTATTTTTTCTTATTTTATCATTGAAACAATTAAAGCTTTGGAGTATTTTGACGCTGATTTTAGTGGCAAAACCAATGCTTCATAGCTTCAATAGATATTCCTTAGACACACTACAGCCATTCTGCATTGATTGTGCACATGTTTCTTATAGACAAATATTTGTTAATGTTATAGTAATCTATAGAATTCTTAAGGATATTTCAGATTTAATTGACTATATTTTTGACCTTGGGTGTTCTATTTATGTATAATGGAATTTTTTATAGGCTATTTGTATTCTTTGCAAACTTTATAAATTGTTTTCCATACATTTTGTACAACTACATCAAACCTTTATATGCCTTGTTTCCATTAACTCTATCAATATATTCTTTTGAAGTATGTAAGGAAAAAAATTATCATTTTCTGCACGGATACATTCCATACATTATAGAAATATTTTCATGGGAGAAACATATCAATATTTTAATGATCTTAAATTTTTCAGATTTTACTGGCACACATTTTAGCTGATCAATAAGTTTCATACATCTTGTACAGATTTTGTAATATTTTTATGTACAATCCTTGCAAGGTACTGCTCAAAATTCATAAGTAATACTACAACTGCAACAATTGATTTAGCCATGACTACAATCAGTTGTGTAACTACTACAATTCATTATATTTTTGTTATTATTGTTATTCGTAATTCTCTTTTCCTTTTGTTATTGAAAAATATTTTTTTTCAGTAACAAAAGGCAATAACATTCATTAACATAATTAAATTTTGCCTACTTCTATTTTAGTTAAAAAAAATTCAAAATAGAAAACCGAAATCCCCCCCCCCCCATTAGTATTATTAAGGAATTTTTTTTTTTTTTTTAACTTTTGAATCCTGGAATATTTTTGAACATTCTGTAGGTAGGAAAATTTCTTGCTAGTTGACAATTGTTATAACAACCCTTTATACTCAACGTCAAAATTATCCCTATTACCTGAGGTTGCTACATCATGCATACAAAGCATTACAAGTTAGTTAGCAAAATTGAAAAGAATGGTAGAACTTCAATTCCAATATTCTTATTATTAACAATTAAAACAATGTTTAGAAAATTACAAATAATAATGCTTAAAAATAATACATTGGAATACTATGAATAAATTACAATGTATCATTAAATAGTATTATGTGTAAACTTTTCAAAAATTTAGTCAGAAAACTCTATTTCTTAATCTAAGAAGCAAAAAAATTAAAGTTGAAAATAAAAATTATGGAATGTAGTATTAACTGATTTGTTGTGGATGGACAAATGTAGTTTCAATTGGGTAGGCATTATTTGTTTGGTAGTTTGATGTGTAGAAAAATTTACTTATAATTTCAGCTTAATGATTCAATAGTTAAATGGTATGCAGTGAATGTATTTTATGTCTCTTTCTTACAAATATACTTGTTTCTACTTGTAATGTTAAGTGTGAGATAACTTATTGATCCACAGATATTGGCAGTCTACATATTAAAATTGTTAACTTATTCCTTGATTTTGATTGTATTGCAACTGCATTTTTGATATTCATTCTCAAAATCAATTCTCAAAAACTGGGAAAGACATCTCATAATGCAGTGGCATTGTCAGCTTTAATATATGAAAACAAATGCAGTTATTAATTTATATATATGTGTCTTTCAATTTATCCCTATTGTTATAGAATAAAAAAATTCAAAGTAGTCACATTCTAACAATAGTGTCTAAAAAGAATGCGAATGACACATGGAAAGTTAAAATACGACAAATATAATGTAAAACAAACCCACACGTACTGAATGCTGGCTGTTCTGTGATAGTTTAGATTTTAAAAATTCAGCTTGATGTTCTAATTGTTATGTTGTGGTTTTGAATTTTTTACTCATCCTCATACTGATTATTATGTAAGTCGATATTTGTGCCTGTCAAATATGTTTCCTTAGTTTTTAGAAATGGATGTAATAACACTAATTGTAATTACTGATGTATGAGAATATGATCATAGGCAACGTCTGAATAATCGTAAATAGCTGAGTATAAGTCCTTATTGAGCAAATATTGTGATAAAATTGAAAGGTTATGTGGTTTGTTTAAAAATAAATAAATAAAATAAATGAATTTATAAAAAAGACAATGTTCTGAAGAAATATTACTTATTCAAAATTTTGAGTAAACTGCATTCAAATTCTCTGTTCCAATTCTTTTATTTTTGCTACTACAAAGCAAATTCTGTTATTAAAATTATAAATGGTTGAATATTATTATAAAAGGCAAAAATATCTTCATTTACTATTACAGCAAAATGTTAAAAGTTGTTTTACTAATGAAGCAAAGTAACTTTTACTCACTCAACCTTTCAATTATAAATCAACGTATTTGCTCCCTATTAAAAGTATCTTATTTTTAAGGATTCCACTCCCCTGTCTGTCACTACTTGTTCTGTTTTTATACATTCGTTTCTGGCATGTTATTAGCTTATTTTATAGATTTTTTTTTGAGGTCCTGTACATTTTCAATTCATATTGTTAACTTGAAGCATTACACATTAAATGTTATGACATTTTCAAACAATATACAACTTGGATGCGTTGATTTTATTGATTGCTTCTCAATAATTTCCAATGAAAAAAATTCAGTTTTTGTTTAAAAAGAAAGAAAATAAAGATATAAAAACATGTTTATCTAAGACATATATATGCGCCCAAATACACACACACATGTACAAGGTGTTCTGTTTTAACTTGCAAGACTTTTATTTTCTCAGCTGTCCAATTGCAAAATGAAGTGCAGATTTAAGATGTTGAAAATTTGGAAGTTTAAAAAAAAAAAAAAATACAAAATGAGCATTTTGTAAGAATACTAGTTCCCCTAACTTTTTTGAAGGAAATTAAGGTATAAAAAAACAATTCGAACACAAAAAGTTTGACATTAGTACGACCAATATTTACTGAGATATGAAATGCAGTGTTTTGTAACTTGCACGACTTTACACTTGCTGTCAATAACACATTTTGAGGGATGATGTAGCCCAGTGGTTCTCAACCTTTTTACAGCTACCGCCCCCTTTTATATTGAAAATTTTTTCAACGCCCCCTTCAGGACGGGCGTAAAACTGGAAGGGAAAGGGGAGGTAAAGCAGTTTTCTTGACATAATTTAACTCTATAGTTTTGCACAAACATGTTCTTGAGAAATGATTATAGAGCAGAAAAACTTCTGCTTAAAGTTTTTTTTTTTCGTTATATGATATATTTTTTTAAAAGCAAGTTTTTTTTACCCTCTGAAAAGCTGTGTCAGAGTAACAATCAAGTGCCTAGAATGGGACCATTAAATAAGTGACTCATTTTGAAGGAAAATAAGAACTACAAGTTTTGAAATAAAACACACCGTTTTCAACATTTTTGTTTGAAAACCAAGCTAATTTAAAAAATACACTATGTTTATATAGTTCATTGAACAGTCCGATTTCTTTACTTGCAACTATGTAATACTAATCCCCTATTTATTACGTACGGATATAGGATTTTGCTGCTGAAGGGCAACAACAAAACCGGACCTTCTAATTTTCTCAGGAGGGAAAAAGAAACTATGACCCATACCAGTAACCCTTAAAGATTATAAATCAAGTTTTAATTTAAAAAAAAAACTGAAATAAGTTGAATTTACAAATTATAAGATAAGCTCATTTCGAAGAAATTCTTTTTGAGTAATTTCTTTGGCGGGGGGTGGGGAGGGCGGGCACCAGAATAAAGACGGCGGTGAGATATTAGGGATATTTCCCGAAATTATTTTTGAAAACAAAGTCTTAAAAATGCAGTTTCTTTAATTTTAGATTTCGTGGTGTTGAGACTTAGGTCCAGATTCCGCCCCAGATGAAACATTTAAAATCGACGCAATTTTGGGCAATTTTTGGTAACGTTAACCTAGGGAAAGAGAGGTCCCTTATAATGATTTTTAAAATTAAAGTTATTTTAAGGCTAAGTTTAGAAATGTTAGGATGTCACAGCTGATTCCAGCTATCTCTAATATTGAAGTATGAAAAACGCAAATTTATACCTTTTTTGTTGATGTTGACTAATGGGGGAGTTTCCGAAATTTCAAAAGTATTTTTTTCTGAAAGAGCATGTTTCAAAACATAGGAATTGACCTTTTTTTTTTTGGCAGTTATATATTTTTTATGAATTCTTTTAACCGGTTCCTAGATGCTATTCCGAAAAAAAAAAAAAAACATCTGCGCATGACGTCAGTGGTGCACGTAAGCGCGAAATCTTATTGAGTCAAGCAAAATGGTGTTAGTAAATAAAATAGGAGAGCTGTTAGGTGCACCACTGACGTCAAATAATCACGCTCAGTTTTCAAGGTAGGGTATTTAAAAAAAAAAAAAAAAATAACTGTTGTGAAAATTAAAGTATTTTCCGGGCCCATGTTTTTTTTTTATATCATTCTATCAATTTCAGGAACAAAAAGTAGTACTTTTGACTGAAGGAAACTCCCCCATTGGTAAGGTTCGGTAGTTTTCTCTGGAAATTTTTTTCACATTGTACTCTGAATATGCGACCCCCTTTAGTGTTGCTAGGGGGATGGTCTAACGTCACAAAGAGTAGGTCAAGTCAAGTGGCTCTCATCTATATATCTTTAGAAACTGACCTCGTAAAAACGCAATTTAAGGCTCCATTTGGTCCCGATTGGAGAAGTGGTGAGTAGTTCGAGATTCCACTCCTGTAATTATCTTCAAAAAATCATTAGGCTGTCTTTGAGAATTAAGAAAAAAAAAAAATTAAGTTATGTAGGGTTATGTAGAAAAAGGGTTGGGTGGTTCGGGAGATAATCCCAGAAAATAAATGTTAAAGCTATTCCTTGGCGATTGTAAGAGTATAAGGTTTCCTGCCGCCCATACCTGAAACATGTTCTCACAAGCACATTTCAAAATATACCTACCGCCCCCTTTCCACCCAAAATATGCCCACCGCCCCCCTGCCGCCCAAATTATGTTCACCGCCCCTCAACATTTTCCTTCCGCCCACCAGGGGGTGGTATCGCCCCCGTTGAGAACAACTGATGTAGCCCTTAATAGTAGTGTCTAGGCTTCAGTAGAATGACACTCAGCCATTCTATTGAGCGGGCCCTTCAAACATTGAACTTGAATATCTCTTTCAGTTTTAATAGCAGGGCTTTCGTCTTTCAAATTTTTTGTGTTGGAATTATTTTTTAATGAAGATTTTTTTTCCTAAAGATAAGTTTGGGGACTTGGCGTTTGTATAAAAAGTTAGATTTTGTATTTTTGCAGTTTTTTTTTTGCTTCAAATTTTTAATATCTTAACTCTGCAAATCATTTTGAGCATTTTTGCGGTAAGGAAGTATCAACTTATTAAATATTTCCACTTTGACTACTAGATAACGTTACGAAACTTGCAAAACAAAAGTTCGCCATTGCTGCATTTTAAAGCACCATGACTGATGATTAATGAATTTTCAAGAACCCCATCTGCAGAAAAATGTGCCTTGAGAAACGAAACCAGTTCCCTTGTATGGCTGGTTTTATCAGCCTCTCATATATAAAATTGTGTTGCAGCTGTACTGGATTATTGTGGCTTTTCGAGGAGTGAAGTGAAGTGAAACTATTGAATTTTCATTGCGTTATCGATTAGTTTAAGTTCATTATATCACTTTGTGATGCATTAAGCCATTTTTCATGCTTTTTTTTTTGGGGGATGTCTCTCTCTTTTTTTTTTTAGTTTTTACGGGAAAATAGCCTAAAAAGCCGATGAAACCTCCCTAGTTTCCCCTATTTAGAAACGCAGACCATTTTAGTCACCTGTATTTCTTCTTCCCAGCTAAAAAACTACCTGCAACATAAAAGCTGTTTTACAGTAAAAGTGGATTCTCTTTTTATCGCTGCCGCCGCGCCGTGAGTTTCTTGTGCGGATTTAATAAAAACTGGATCATTTATGAATTAATGTTTTTAAGTGTTTAGGAGTTGTGTAAACATGAATATCGATTTCAACATTTAACACATGAAACAAATGCAAAATAAGACACGCGAACGAGTTGAATAATTGTTAGTTGTATTAAAGTTTGGATAAAAAAGTGAAATGTTTTATTAAGAATATGTAGTTGTCTTGTATGATTTGATACAAGAATATACTGAAGCTAAGTGATTTTTAGTCTAGGGCGAGCACATCTCTGCCATGAAACTATTATTTGAACTGGATTTAGCAGATATACAGGGGGTTCCATTTTAACTTGATTTTATTTTTTACATTTGCATTGACAATTTTTTTGCTTTTGCTTAATAATTAAAAAATATGTTATAATATCTGCATGAAACGAATATATACATATTAGAGTAGCTATAAAATAATGATTTAACTGAAATAAAGTAATAATTCATTATACAATGGCAAATGATGAAATCTTTGAAAGTGTCCAGAATTAGTCTACTAGTGTAATTCCTAATAATGGGCTAACTTTAATAGAATTAGTACAATAATTTTGATGCTGTCTTGGGATTCCTCTGTCTTCAAGATAAATTTTGAACTTTAAGGAGTTTCGTAAAACTGATTTTTGCCTTCAGGTTATCACAAAAAAAAAAAAAAAAAAATCAAAGTACATTTAAATTTTTTATATTAATTATCTGTAGTGTAGAACGAATAAGTAATAACCGTGTTTAAATTTTAAAAGTATTTAATTTAATTTATTCCATTCAAAACTTCTATAAAATTTAAACAACCCAAAAGTGGGTTAAGTTATGGTTAAAAAGAAATAAAAAAAAAAATATGCGGTCCAACCCATTTGGGTCCAATCCGACCAACCCTGTCTCGAAGTATTTTCTTATTCAAATTCTTTGTCAATTTTTTTTCTTGTTGTCATTGACGAAATGCTGCATCCGAAAATGAGAAAACAAAAAAATATTGCCAAAGTACTGTCGGCCCCACTAAAACGAATACTGTCGGATCCATGAAATATTCGATTAAGCGGGGATCTTTAACATTACGTCTACGACATCGGTTCCGAGATATTTTATTCGTATAAGCGGGGTATTTGTTTATCCGTTACCCGATTAAGCGGGGAAGACAGTATTTCTCATTTAAAAATTGACCAAAAAATAATATAGAATTAATTATTCGTGATGGAAACGTGCTTTCTTTATTTTTATTTCTTATCGAGAGAATTGTTCCACGGAAGTTTTAAGTCAATAATTATCGTCTGACGTTATTAAACGAAACCAAAAACTTTGATATTAGTTTCCAGGACGTAATAAACAATTTAAAAAAAAAAAAAGTCTTGTAAACGATATGTTGCTCTGTGCTGATTCCAAAACATAATGATCCGCTTTTCTGACCTTGTCAGTTGGATCATACCCCTACATCCCTTCACAGCTAGCAGAACAAATTGGAACGTGGTGTACAGCTCTAACGATTAATATGAAAGACACTTCCTACCGGCAATTTCACTCCTTTCAAAAAGCGGCCGATTTTTGTTTGGTGGTGTTGCGATACTTGGATTCATGCTGCGCCCATGGTAAGCGAGTTCCTGTTTTTTCTCTAGGTGTCATATTTTGTGGCGATGGGTTTTCTGGAAGCGTAAATGTAAGCTATACACCGCAAAAAAATGAACTGTTGTTTTTGCAGCATATAATACTGGCAGCCGAGGTTCCAATTTAAAACTGTAAAATACACAGTAATAAACCGTAAAACTAGCAATTTAAGTTTCTTACTTACTAACATACTAACAAACTAAATCAGCAATTTTGCAGTTAATTACTGTTAAATTAGCATTTTTACACTTTAGTACTGTAAAGTTAGCAATTTTACAGCTTATTACTGTAAAATAAGCAATTTTTGCAATTTATTAGCTATATTATAATGTGAAAACAATATTCATTTTTTTTACAGTAACAGAAAATCCATCAAAGTTATTTTTCTTTCTTTATTTATTTTTCGAGCTTAAAAGCAATGGTCTTTAATCGGGCGGGAGAGGGGAGGGGGGACACTGTGACCTCCCAAAAAGGCTTGATTCGGTAATTTTGTCAGAAAATTCGGCAAATTTGGGGACATAATTCAGGGACGTCATTTCGAAAATTTCCAGGGGGGGGGGGGGAAAGGGTGCATACACAATGTAAAATTCATCAAAAAGTGGCAAAAACCACGCCCACTTATATGCCAATACATTGATTTCCCAAAGTCAGGGGCGGCAATTGACCCTCCCTGCCCCCCCCCTAAATAACGGGCCTTTCCACAGTCACGTGCTGGGACAATCGGACTCAAAATTTTCAGCAACATTTTGCTGTGTGTGTGTGTGTGTGTGTGTAGCTCTTCATATTTTGACTTAATAGGAGTGAACACGTTTTTAACCGACTTCAACAAAGGAGGAGGTTATTAATTCAAAGCGTGTACTTTTTTTTGTTTGTTCGCACATAAAATCTGATCTACTGAACCGATTTGGACGATTTTTTTTAATCGATAGGAGATGGTGTAACTTAGGTACCATGTACTCATATGAGATATTTGTTCACTAGAAAAAAAGTTATTATGGGAAACAGTAAATTTCATGTCATTTCTCCATTAAATGATTAAATTTTCAATCCATTGTTGCAAAAATTTGTTGCCTCGCAACAGCAATATTAATAATAATCATTATGAAAATTTTGAACCAAGTCTTCTCTGGAGTAAGTATGAAATATTAATAAGTAGTCGAATTTAAAGCGATTTGTCCTAAATGATTAAATATGATATCCATTGTTACAAAACGTGGTTGATATGAAACTGTAATAATAATGATAATGAGAATTTTAAATGAAGGCTTAACTAAATCAAACATGAAACTCATTGGCAACGTACGTAGTATGTGTTAAAATCTTATGAACAACGAGAAACTAGAATGCTTTGAAATATAAATTAGTTAAAAAGCCGTTGATATTTAAATGGCTTTGATTAAGCTAGCACACAAATAAATACCAAAGAATAACAAAGATTATTTTTTAGCGTCAATCGTTTAAAATTTTAGACGCGTTGATAGTTTCTTCCCTTTTTTTTCACAGTTTATTTACTCAAGAAAATTAGGTGAAGTTTCGTAATGGAAACATTACCTTATTTCATAAGTACACTTACGCTAAAAAGAATAAAATTAATTAATTTTGGAGAAAAATAGAACCAACTTCAGTTGGAAATTGCTCTAAAAAGTAAAAAATAATATTTTTCTTTGAACACTATCGAAACTACTTTTAAACATAAGTTTTGAAGTCGGCGCAAAAACGATAAGTAAAATGATATTTCACCATATTTTGCCAACATTTTTCAGAGAAACCATTGAAAATTAAAAGCGGAATATTTGTACCATTACACGAATGTGTGGTAATGAATGAAATGTATGCGAATGGCTCTTAAAGTACCTGGATCCATTAAAATTTATATAGTTGAATTGTAGTTGCGTATGATTATATACATTGTTTTTGCGCCGACTTCAAAACTTATGTTTAAGTTATGGTCACTTACTGGCTCATTATGTACCATTTTCATTAAATTCCAGTAAAATATTTGGAATTTATTTTGAACAATTTAAAAAAAAAAATGATTTTTCCCTCTTATTTTTCCGTTTTTCAGGGCCAAGGGGTCGACTAGATATTTTTTAATATTCAAGAAATTTTTTGTGAGTTCCAACTAGCTCATAAAGCAACTTTTGCGCGCTATCTTCAAATGAATTTCAAAAAAAAAAAAAAAAAAAATCGGCCCACCCTAATATTTTTTTTATATATATGTGTGTGCGCGTATAATTTGAAATTTATCTGCGTTCGAAAATTTATTAAAGAAAAACTTGCTTCTAAGGGACCTATCTGTCCCTTAAGAGTCCTTAAAGAAATAATTAATGAGATTATTAAAATACCTACGGAGGTGTGCGCCAAATCCAGCGCCGCACGATGTAAGCAGCCGCAGCACCACCAACCGCGCCGATGCAAAACATAAGAAATCTTCTTTTAATCATAATCTGGAAAGAGAGACAAAATACTTCAGTTAAATTTCTGCGAAGATATTTCTATTCCTCAGAACCAGATTAGCATAAGTCCATTTTCGTCATTTTTTTCAGTAGAGGTCGAAAACGATTGTCGGATACATGCAAAAGATGGGACTCACGCTCTTTTCAAGCAGCTAAATAATTGTGATGGAATTTGTGTCTTAGAATACTGGGTCGATATGGAATAAGATTCTGCATACAATGTAGCAAAAAAGTGAAAATTGCCATTTTTGGACTTACGTCGTTCTGGTTCAGAGGTACAGATTTGTGATCGTTATCTTAATTCATCAAATAAAGTGCAATCTGTTTTTTTTTTTTTTTTGAAAATAAGTTTGGTTATTAAAAAAAACCATCAGAATGATCCTTAAAAAATGAACCTTCAAAATTTTTAAGAGGCGCCCTCTACCATTTTGGTTTATGCCCTAAAATAATAATAATGATTCTATGAAAAATTCAGATTTATAAAATGAGTCTTAGGGGTCGCTACCGAGCTTTTAAGTTTTAAAAATGTAATATTTCTTCAATATTGTGAATCAATTTTACACCGAACTGATAAATGCATTTAAAAATTCACTATTAACTACCAAATAACGGGAAGGCTGCATTTAGCTTTTTATAAAGTCAACTGATATTCAGCTTTAACATTTAAATGGGAATTTTTACGATCAGATGCTCAGAGAGCAAGCCTTCATCAGCTATTTTATTGACTACGCGTAGTCCATTCGAATGCAATTTAAACAAACCTTCTATTTGGTGTCTCGTAATGAAAATCAGTAACAAGGAACTATAAAATTAAAAATTAAAAAAAACCCCGACTAATGAAAAGCCTTAAACTATAAAATCAATTACAAGTATTTTATTTGTTAAAAAAAAATAGAAACTGGCAACTGATAAACATTTTAATAAATTATAAGAGTTTGCTTTCCTTGTCTGCCAACAATGACAACTAGAGCCGCTATATAAACAGGCCGACGCATCAAGATTAAGTTTCACCACTTTGGATCCAACTTATAAACTTTTACTTTCAATTTTTCATTGTTGCGGAACTAGGGTTACCAAAAGAAGTTTTGGCGCATTGCTGAGCTTTGCCAAATTCACGTGCCGCTAATAATTGCTCACCATAAAAAAATAACAAAACGCGATATCTTGCCAGAAAAGACAACCTATCAAGCACTCTAACACGCTCTGGATCCAAAGTGGTCAAACTTAATCTTGATGCGCCGGCTCGTCAATATAGGGGCCTTAATGACAACTAAGGCCCCTATATAGACGAGCCGGCGCATCAAGATTAAGTTTCACCACTTTGAATCCAGCGCGTGTTATTGAGTGTTTGAGTGGTTGCCTTTTCTGGCCAGTAATCAAGTTTTGGTAATTTTTCACTGTAAGCAATTATTAGCGGCACGTGGATTTGGCAAAGCTTAGCAATGTGCCAAAACTTTTTTCTGGTAACCATACTCCGCAGCAATGAAAATTTGAGAAGTAAAAGTTAAGGAATTGGATCCAAAGTGGTGAAACTTAATCTTGATCCGTCGGCCTGTCTATATAGCGGCTCTAATGACAACTGTTCCGATCGCGTGAAAAAAGGCTAAGCAGCATTTGCGAAAAAACGCTATAACTCGCGTTTCATAGAATATGGAAGATCCAATTACATCGTATCAGACACAGAAAAATTTTCTCTTTCATTTGGTGCTATTTTTTTAAGTTTAGAAGTATGTTTTTACTGCTAAAATCCCGAAAAACCTTTCAAAGGTTTTTATTTAATATCTTCGTTAATTAATACCACCAGAAGACGCAACCTAGCTAAGAACACTGTCGATCAACTTTCCTTTTGAAAAAAAAAAAATCAAAATCGGTCCATTCGTTTACTCTGCAGAGTGCCACAGACAGATTCACATATACTGTAAAATGGGGTGAATCGGAAGACTTTTCAGCTTTGATTGTAAAAAAAGCAGTTAAAAGATTTTTTTTTAATTTGATTTTTTGGGTAAAAACTTCGGTCTTGCTTTACTTTTGATATTCCAAGCAAAGACAAAACATTTTGAACAGTTATTATTAAAATATATAGGAAATTATGGGTGTTCCGAATCACCCCGCTAATAGGGGTCAATCGGAACACATGTTAAAATTTTATATATTTTTAAATTTAACCTGTAATAGGTCTCACAAATATGAGTAATATGGATGGGGGAGAATAAGAACAGATACCTACTGTCAAATAAAAGTATAATTTCGATACCAGTAAACGTTTATAATTTTTCAAAATTCAAAATAATTTTGAACTGATGAAAAATAAAAAGTAATTTTAAGAAATGCATTTGATTTGAAATACAAAGATTTAATATGAATGGAAGTCACTCATGTGGTCCACAAATATGTACTTGTCCTTAAAACTAACAATTGTGACTTGGCTTAAGTTTTTTCAAAACATCTTCTGGGATGAACTCTGCCTTTTCTTTAGTTTCTTAAAATCTCTGGGTTTTGGGGATTGTCCTGAAAGATTTTTTCGCTTATTTATCACTGTCTGTGTGATGGCCTTCTGTTATTTAAATTCTACCAGCGGGTGACTAAGCTCCGCTCGAAGAAAATAGGTATCGAAGCTAACTCGAAGATTTAAATTTTCAATTGTGATTTATCAAAACAATACATGCCATAAGAAAATTTGTGAAACCATTGGTGAAAAGATAACCGGTTAAAGTGCACCATTGTAAACTATTCTAAACAAAGTTAGAGTTTGGAAAGGGAACTATTCTATACAAAGATAAAGTTTGAAAAGTCATAGGAAATAAAATGTAATTGATAATAAAAAAATTTTCAATTAAAGAAATGGTACAAAGTGAGCAGTGTAAAGATTAAAGTGGTTGAAGTTCAATATTTTTGACAAATTTATTTAGAAAAACCAAACCTCGTGATTCCTCGTGGCCGAAAACCCCAGACCCCCAAGTTTACCGGAGTTAATTAATTCTGGGGCGATTTTCGACTTGGCAACCATTCCTTGTATTACCCCTAACGTGCACCAGGGAACCGAGCCCGCTCGGTTAAAAAAAAAGAGGTTTGTAAACTCGTGTTTTTTTTCTAAAGTGCGAAGTACTTATTTAGATAAACTTGAAAAGCATTTTTGAGCCTTTGGTTGCAATTACGCATTCAAAACAGCCGTAATTTATTTTTAAAAACACAACCCTATTTAATACATGCTCACCGTAAAATCACATCTAATTTCATTTCATTTCATTTGGCGCCAAAGGCGCGGGAGGGGTTGATGAGAATGGATGCAGAGTCCCTGTTCTCCAGTACGCATTTGGTTCCAGTTGGTTTTGACTTTCACTTCACTTTACACTCCAGGTCCCCCCCCTCTGTACATACCACAACTCGATTTTTAACTGAGATGGGGCCCTGAAGAGCGCTCTGTTCATTTTTGAAGAAGGCGCAAGGACCGAGTAAACCCTTGGCCCAGCACACCCCAGAGGTTTCGTTTCACTTGGAGGATTTTGTGACCACGAACATTTTTAACGTCCCCCAGCAACCATTAATGAAGACGGTGGATCTTTGATCGGCGGCTATATGATCGACCCGAGACCCTCCGGTTACGAGTCCGACGACTTACCGATTGGACTACCGCGGCCTCAGGCCCCTATATAGACGAGCCGACGCATCAAGATTACCACTTTGGATCCAGCGCGTGTGTGAGGATTGTCTTTTCTGGCCAGTTATCGCTTTTTGGTAATTTTTTACGTAAATTTAACAAAGCTTGGCAAGGTCCCGAAACTTCACTCTGGTAACCCTGATTCCTCAACAATGAAAAATGAAAGTGAAAGTTAATGAGTTGGATCCAAAGTGGTGAAACTTAAACTTGATGCGGTCGGCCTGTCTATATAGCGGCTCTACCGCGGCCTAGAGCCGCTATATAAACAGGCCGACGCATCAAGATTAAGTTTCACCACTTTGGATCCAATTCCTTAACTTTTACTTTCACATTTTCATTGTTGCGGAGTAGGGTTACCAGAAAAAAGTTTTGGCACATTGCTAAGCTTTGCCAAATCCACGTGCCGCTAATAATTGCTCAAAGTGAAAAATTACCAAAACGCGATTACTGGCCAGAAAAGACAACCACTCAATCACACAAACACGAGCTGGATCCAAAGTGGTGAAACTTAATCTTGATGCGCCGGCTCGTATATATAGGGGCCTTACCGCGGCCCATACCCAATTCTAACTTTATTTTGATCGATCTCTTTTAATTTCAAAAACAATAACAATTCTAACGTGTTGCCAAAAATTAGTTGCCAAATACCATAAAAATATAAATTTACGCTGATGTGATTAAATATGAAATCCATTGTTAACACGCGGTTGCTATGAAACAGTAACAATAAGAGTAATCATAAAGAAAATGGCATAGTAAGAAATCTTCTCAAACTTTTAATGAATCCTATCTGTAACTCCAAACTGTTCGACCGTAGCGCTTCAAAACCGACGCCAATCGATTCCTCGTGGCCCAAAACCCTAGACCCCCAAGTTTACCGGAGTTTATTAATTCTGGGGCGATTTTCGACTTGGCAACCATCTCTCGTATTATAGTATAGGATATGACTTTCCTCCTCGTATTTTAAGTAAAAAGAAGTCTCCTGGAGAAAAAAATCTTCTGAAATCTGCAACTTTTTGTCATTCTAAGATCTAGTTGCTCATGAGAATTTATAAACAGTAATAAATCCTTGTCCTTGTCTTGATTAGAATAATTCGGGTTAGAGTCTTGATTTTTCAAACAGTTTCCTTCAAATAAGTTTGAATTGGAACAGCAGAACAAAGTGTTCCGATTCAACCCGCAAATTTTTTTCCTATAGCATTTTTCAGAATTCTTCATTTTTATGACACAATTTATAAAAATGTAAATTCTAATGTGGTATTCTGTTGTTCAGATACATGTATAATTGAAACATACCACTCTTAGGTTTAAAATGTAAGAAGGTTTGTTCTTGCATATGAAGTTTTGCAGTCTATGAAAACTTGATGTTTTCTAGCATTCCACGTGCAGCCCTCCTTAGAAGCTAGTAGTCTTGCCAGATTGACAAAAGTAATTTTTACCTACTTCCTATGATCTTACCTTTCTAAAAAAAAATTCTTTGCGAAAAATATCCAATAGTATATTTATGAAGAATTTCTTTGTACGGTCGAGAAGTTTTGTTCCGATTGACCCCGCTGTTCCTATACCCCCCATTTTACGGTACACAAACACCTAACCCCCTTCCTTTGTGTGTCGGGGGTTAAAAACAGCGCATAAGATTTGAAAAATAAATTTTCAGTCAATGTGCTTTCATCTAAACTGGGACGGATTTTTTTTTTTGAAAAATTGTAGGTTGGTAAATTAGCATAGTATGGCTTAAGTAACTTGGTGTTTAACCTTGGACGCGTTCATTTAAGTTTGGGTCAAAAGAGGAGCAATTCTCAGATTAGCACAACGCCAATAATCGCTGTCGCAACTCAAGCCGCTTTTTCTGAGCCCTGACTTAAACAAATGGGATCATTAATGGAACTGAAGTCAACTTATCAGAACCTGAATACACAACTAATGACCAAGTCTGTATTTTGATACACTTTCAGTAACCACAGGGATACTAACAGAGCAAAAATGTCTTTATTGAAGGAAAGATGAACAAAGTACAGTATTGTAGCAACTAATTTAGAAATGTTTTCTTTTCAAAAGGTTGCACGAACCTCCTCTGGGAAAGAGAAAAACTCAAAGCTCTCTTGAGTTTAAACGTTTTACATCGAATTATGTAAATAGAAACCTTTTCTAGGTTTTATTTTTTGCAGTTTGAATTTCGTTTTAACAATCTGGCTACAGGCTCATTTCATACAAAATCGACACGTTTTCTGGCGTTTTTGTGCCGTACCATTTTTTATCTTGATGAAATTTAATAGGAAATCTGCATCAATATTCTGTTCTTCCAAACGGTTCTTTTCCTCTCGAAAAATTTTTATTCCTGAGACATAGCCTTTATTTATTTATTTTTATTATTATTTTTTTTTTTTTTTTGCACCGCGGATGAGTAAAATTTAACCAGATAAATTGTTTTAGAGAATACTTTTGATGTGGGAAGATTTCAGCAAAAATAAATATCAGTTTTACAAAATATCCCGACGTGATGAAAAAAATGGAGTTCACTTTCGAAATCAGTCCATCAAATATCAAGATCAGCAAAACTTATTTTGTATTTTTCAAGAAGTTTAATTTTGCAGGGTTGTGTTACTTTTGTCACTGTTATATTGTTTTCAATTATCATAAATCAGTTTAAAATAAATCTGTTTTTTTTTTTTTTAATTTATATTTCAACACTAAACTGAATTTTCAGGTAATTGATTACAAAAAGAACATAAGTTCATATTTAAGAAAAAAAAATTTCATTAACTTCAGTAAAGCAATAAAATATGATTTAAGGCGAAAGAACAACCTTATTTCTGGCTAGATTGGTCATAACAATTCTTACAAAATTTAATTCTCATTTTTGAATAAATAAACTCTTTTAAGTGAATCCTTAAAAGTTTCATTCGTGGGACTTGTACTTCTTTTAAAATAATCTATTCAAATTTAATAGTATATCTATTTTTTATGAAATTTTTGGTGTTATTTCTGTACCTCAGGACCAGACTAACGTAAGTCCATTTTTGCAACTTTTGAGGAGAAAAATTTCAGGAAAATTGATTGCCGGATGCATGCAAAGGATGGGATTCGCGCTCTATTAATGCTGCAAAAGAATTGTGAAGGAATTTGTTTTATAGAATACCGTTCTCAAGGGTCGATGCAGAATAAGATTCTACATACAATTCACTAATAAAGTGAAAATTGCCATTTTTGGACTTACGTCGTTCTGGTTCTGAGGTACAGATTTAATGACTTGGTTTTTTTTAATTTGTCAGTTTGGTAGATATATTAGTGACTAGCTGCGTGGCCCGGCACTACACTGGCTTTAAAGTAGTGAGGAAGTTTTTAAACAAATTACTCGCCGCCAAGGCGACTCGCTTTTAAAGTTGTGAGGAGACTTATTTGAAACCTATGTACCTACTACATAAGAAAAAAAAAACACCTTAAAAAATAATAAAACAATACCCAATATAAAAATACCACGCACTTTTATTATGTGTTTAGATAAGTACTCATGTTGTATTAAACCATGACAAATCAAATTATTTACTCATTTGAAGCCAACGTATATATGTGCTACATAAGGAAAAAACGTTAAAAGAATAATTAAACACTAGCCAATGTAAAAATACTATGCAATTAAATTATGTGTTTATCACCAATGATACAAAATAGTAAAAACGTTACAAAAATATGACGAATCATATTATTTACTTAGATTAGTAACTATCTTAAATCATTAAAAAAAAAAACAGGTTTGACTCATTTGAAACCTACTTACCTACCTATTACATACGAAAAAAAAAAAGTCAAAAGAATAAGAAAACAATAGCAGTACGAAACAAAAATTATATCGACAAAATCTGCGGTCTTCCCCACTATTTTTTTGAAAGTTAAAAGGCACGTTTACTGTCAAATATCAAATTGCTACATTATGTCACAATTAAATATTAAAGGCTAAAATCTTTGCAATTGTACCGAACTAAAAGGAATTATTTGCCTTGTTATAATCATCATAGGAAGGCCTATAAACGCCGTAAAATAAAATACTTTTAAGAAACGAAATGAAGAAAAGGGAACCAACAATGAATTTAAAAGATGTCGGCATAGCAACGCAATAAAACGTTAATAATTTAATCAAAAAAGAGGTTTTCGAACTCAAAGTTTAAACGCTTGTAACTTTTTTTCTAGTGGAGATAAAAGCTTGGTTTTTCGACTGTAAGTCAAATCAATTCTGGGGTTAAAAATATCGCTCTATCCAATGGCGTAAAACTGTGGAATAATTAGTTTATTTTTTATTGATGGTTTTAATGAATCAAGTATTGCAAGAAATCGGGTGAAGCCTTGCAAAAGGCAAGTTTAAAATTTGAATAACTCGTGCTGTGTTTAAGTTAAAGAATCGGAACAAACTGCATAGGACGGAGAACATTTTTCTGCTTTCAACGATATGTAACATTAATATGTGCAAGTAATTTTTAACCCCAGTATTCGGCGATTTATGTGAAAATTTCCTCGAATAAAAGCTATATATAACATTATTATTTTTAGTTATAACAATAACTCCTATAGCCTAAAGGCTTCCTGGATAAATAGACTATTCAACACCAAAAGAATTTTTCAAATCGAACCAGTAGTTCCTGAGATTAGCGCGTTCAAACAAACAAACTCTACATCTTTATATTATTAGTAAAGATTGATTGAATTATTTGGCGGATTTATCTCATTTTAACGTAAGTTTTAATCTTTTTTCTTTTAAAGGCATGTCTTGTTGTACGGATCATTAAATTTGAGCTATATTGGTTTCGGCTACATTTCACGAGCAGATAAGCGCTTTGTTTTGAATAGTTGGGCGAAAAATTCCGAAAACATGCCAAGTGGAGACGATTTCGATAATTCGGAATCTGGCTCTCTATTGGCGTCAAATTTTTGGCTCTTAAGCATGCGCGATAGCAGTTTTTCCTTTGCAAACGAAAACACAACTGTGTTACCCTAAAGAAGCAGAGAGAAATAAGTCATTAAAAAAAAAAAAAAAAAACAATTAAAAGTTCTCAACGAAAATTTAACGGTCTTGCCAAATTCCCAATTATC
>JAXGGA010018746.1:0-21432 GCA_038373865.1 Uloborus plumipes | reverse complement strand
CAATTATTGAACAAACATAAATGAAACAATGATTTCTAAAACTCAATAAGTACGCAATTTCAAGGGGGGAAACTCTATCATTATTGCAAATGAGTCTTCTTTAAAATATTTCCATTTTTAATGAATAGGCGTTCATTTCATTGCTGAAATAGCGGTAACAGAATGAACAATGTGAGAAACATAATACGTTGGAACGTAAATTAAAACAATATTTGAGGGATATTTCTTTGTCAAGTACTATTTTCAGGTGAAAAATAAAATTTAACTGATATTTTATATCGTTGCATTTCAGTGCGATCTTAAACCACATTTTTACTCCTAGCTATTTGAAGGTGGGATACATACTATTGTATTTGTAGAAGTGAAAATTTTTAAGCCGTTCATAAATCACTCACGTACAGCAAACCATTGATACTTGATTACACGCTACTAAACAGAAAAGTGAGTTAGATTAAACTGAACTCAGTAGCGCAAAAGCCCATTAAGGCCAAATCTTACTGTGCCAAATCTCAGTTTGCAACACCAAGGGCTCTGATCTGCAACGTATATGGATGTTCTTGTGAAGTGGTCAACTAAGCGCGGAACCCCTCGGGGTTAAGATTCCTAGCATGCTTAGTATTCATTTTATCGACCCAATAAAGGGATGACAGTCTGAGTCGATCGTTCCCAGCCCATAAAGTGAATCCGTGGCTGCGGCGCGACAAGCTACCACTGAGCCACCAAGCTTCGAAGAAGCAATTAAAAAGATGTTAATTAGTGGTATTTATGAAAATTAATTACAGAAATTGAAATTGTCGAACATAATTTGTACTATTTTCGGGAGAAGGACCCAACTGAGCATGCGCATTGCCATCAAACGTACAGGGGTTTGTAAAGACTGAGTCAAAATATAAATCCGAAACGTTTTCTTGCATGCAGCTAACTCTTACTTTTTGGCAAAAATGTTGCATTGTAACTTTTTTGCTTTAAAAAAAAAAGAAAAACTCACAATTAAATTGTTATTTTTCGTTGTTTTCTTCTTGGATATCCTTCAGAACAAAATTGCCTGTTTCAACCATCAGAAGTAAAGAATATCCATTTGAAGGAAAAACATTTCCTCTCTTAATGATGTAATTTCATGAACTAATGATTGAAAAAAATGACCTTTCCAGAATATTGTTGTCTGACTGCAATTTCATTTAACTCTCCTTTCATATTAGGTGCAGTTTGCCTTCGAAATCGAAGCGCTTAGAGCAGAAGCATTTGAAGGTTTTATGTATTTTGACAGAAGAAATCATAAAACTCTATCAAACTAGGTCAGTGGTGCCCAATCTTTTTCACCCGCTGGCCACACCTCAAGTTAAGATGAATCTCGTGGGGAATATATAACAAATATAAAATGTAAATGTATTGAATAGTATATGGAGTGGAAACCCGATTTTACGTTTTCAGCCGGACCGGTGATAAAAAAAAAAACGTACCGAGCGAGAAAACGTAAAATCGAGGTAATGGTCGATAATTTCAGTATTATGTTGAAAACTAACATTTATTCAACTAGCAGAAAAAGGGGGATATTTTACTTGTTTTTTCATTTTAGATATAATTTCATTTGTAGCACGTTCTATATTGACATATTTTGCAAATTTGCTTCTTGTTTGGCATCCGCAAAAAGGAAAAATAATGTTCTCGAGTTTTTTATGCTTGATGAGCTATGGGGCCATCCTCCATTATTTCTTTTTTGTCTTCATCGTTTCATCATTATCTTCAGAAGCAGGTATGAAATCCAATATTAAGAGAAATTGCGATATGATTGGACGGGAAAATCTAGAAAAAAGTTTATGAACTAGATGAAAACGATTTTTATCTGTTTTTAGAAAAACTTACTAAGCGGACTTTTGGAAAAAGAAAAACGTAAAATCCGAAATCTTTTAAAATTATCAGTACAGTCTTTTCCAGGGGACCAGCAGAACATTATGTTGGAAACGGGCTAACGTACGAAACGGACAACGTAAAACCCGGGATCCACTGCATTAAACAACCAATTTCAAACTATTTGACTTCAAATTTGCAATGATCATTCATAATACTGAGTAAACAATATTGGTAGCCATGGAAGGTTTCAGCATCTATTTTTCGATTATATAACACTGAATAGAACCACAGTACATGTGGGTCAACTTCGTTGTCTTCATATTGCTAGCTGGTGGTTGATTAGGCACCACTGCACTAAATCATGAACTATGAGCTGCAATTCCCTCTAAAGCATCGGATTTAAAACATGAAAGGTTGGATGTATAGTCCCTTGGTACCTGAAGGCGTAGGAGCTGTCTATACTTTAGATCTTTAGAGACCCATTGGTGACTACAGGGATAAAGATGGGAAATATGCAAGAAAGAAAAGGAGAAGAAAAATAACTTGTTGACAGTGTGACGAGATGATGAATACAGAGAAAAAAACATTTTCTGTCAACTAACATGAAAATAATAAGACAATAATAATAAGAATAAGAAGGCAAAGAAGAAGAAAATGTTACTAGTGTCAAGTGGAGATGAAGACAGAAGAAAATCTTCAGTCAACTTTTGCATGAAAAGTGAAAAATAATAGCATTAATAATAATAATGAGAAGAAGAAGAAAAAGACGAAGAAGAAGAGGAGGAGGAAGAGATAGAAAAAAATAAGAATTAGAAGAAGAAGAACAACAAAAACGAAAGTTCTACTTTCTTCTCTCGTAAAAATATAACTGAAATCAATCAAGCAAAGTATGCTTATTGGTCGATTTCAAATAAAAATCAAAAAGTTCAAATGGAAATAAGTTTCTGAAATGTGTGCGCCATTGAGCTATTTTTATAATGACTGCACCAGTCCTTCAAAAAAGCAATGCAAAAATGTAGTATATTTAACCCTTGGAGAAAGGTTCGCTATGAAGTAAAACAATGAAGTTTGTGGCGTTTTCAAACATAAAATTGCAGTAAAAAAAAATTGTTTTAAACTTTTCTTATTTTTTTTTTAATAGCGATGAAGTTTTGATGTATTAATCACGTGAAAAAAAAAAGTTTTAGTTGAATTAACTAGCATTCAGATAATTTCTAAATACACTTGAACTTTTGGAACATCTCTCCCGTAATGGTTCCCAAAGATTTTAAAAATTTCGAAACCTGCCCTAACTACACAGACGCCATCATTTTCCTTTCTTTTCAAAAACTACCAATTCTTCGATGTCGGAACAGGAAAACCGAATTAAACGTGACCAGAGACGTGATAGAATCTTCGCACTAGATTCATCGGAAACCATGTCACGCAATTAATAAGATGGATTGTCGATTCTTGCGGCGCAACCGATTTCGAAAGGAGATCGCCCACCCTTGAACTTCCATCGGGGCTCGCCGATGGACAACGACACTAGGCTGCTGCTGCAGAATCTTTGCAAGAGGCTCTTGCACAAACCTTGGAAAGATATCGTTTTTCGCAATGCGTCTGAGCACCCAATGTCGAGTGAAGGTCCTCGAGGCATCCGTCTTAACAACAACTATGGCACGTTACGAACGATTTTACTACATAGAACTTTTAAGCTAGAAATGCTGACTTTTCAAAGCCTATGACTTTAGAAAGCCTACAAGGATCAAATTCACAAAGTAAAGGAAACTAGGGAGGGGGTTTAAAACCACTTTTTACAAATACATTTTTCAATTTTTTTCGGACCGTTACAAAATTTCCAAATTGACATTATTTGTTTATTTAAGATGTCTGTCAGCTTTTTAAGTTATTATTTTTATGTTAATTTTTTATTACCTTTTGTTTTCAAGAGTGTCCAATCCGAATCAAATCTACCCTCTTGAGGAAAGTTTAAACCAAGAGAAACTTCTCTGGATGGCCATTTTAGCAATACAATTAAAAAACGCATTAGTATAAAAAGTAAAGGTAAAAAATAAGTATCACAAATATTGGAATTTATTTCTTTTATGTTATTGACTATTAGTATAAAAAAGATGAACTTGCAACACGAAAAATTACTTTTGCATGAAAAGGACATCATCTATAATTGCTAATTAAGTCTACTTCAAAATGGCTCAACAAAAGAATTAACTTTTGATTCTACACTTGATACCTTTCTACGCTATGATGCTCATCGGTTAAATAAATGTTTAAGTATGAAAGAGAGTGTGTGGGTCAAACCTCCTTAATTTCCCCTACTATTTGCCATTGTCCTTAGCTCTTAATACCCTAGACATGTTCTCTCAATAGTGTGTGCATAGTTAAAACTTTGAAGAATTGGTGAACTGATTTCTAAGTTTATTTTCATTTCGGCAGTAGTTTTCACTGAGCTGTAATGCAAATTGTAATTAAAGTGATGACTTAAAATGGTAAAAAAAATTCTGCCGTAGGCAGATCAATGACAATATCCACGAAAATGACTTTTAGAGACATTTAAATAATAGGTGCGTTTTCGGTTGGCCACAAACTACAATGAAATATTGCAATTTGTAGAATTAAAAAATGCTTTATTAAAAGCGGAAACCAATTTAAAATGTTTTTAGAGAAAACTTAAAATAGGTGACAAAAATGTAAAAAAAAACATGATAAACGAAAAATTTGTAGCCCCTGCCATTTAATACCCCAGGGCAGAATTGCTTTTCCTTTCACCGATGGGAGATAATATGGCAAACTCATCCATTTTTCTGCACTTTCAATCGCAAATGCATTTATTGAGGTGAAGTTGGGCAACGAAGCTCAATACTCTACCTTGAGCTCATTAAATAAGTATTCGATTATTAACTATGATTCCAGACTTAGAATGCTTAATATGTATAGTCGAGACCTAGAGCAAAGGAGAGTCAAAGGGAACATGATTCACTTGCTTAAATTTATTTAAACGAAAGATGTTACGGAGTTAGATTTTGCATGAAAAGCAGGACAAGGGGTCATTGTTTTAAGCTGTTTAAATCTCATGCTAACCTGGAAATTAGTAAAAATTACTATTTAAACAGGGTAGTGGGAACTTGGAACAGTTTACCGGAAGAGGCGGTAAGGAGCAAGGGAGTAAATAGCTTTAAGAGAGCCCCTGATCTTCATTGGGGACTATAAATTTGACTAAGACCGGCATAGATGGGTCCAGAGCGTGTTGCTGTTCGCCACATTTGTATTGTATTTTTAAAAAAAAAGTTCCTTACACTTTAATGCAAGTTAGTTGCTTTCAAACTGTTTCTTATGCCTTGGTGGAGTTACAGTTCCCCTCTTCAGTTACACGGCATGGCACCCCAGTGACCCCGGTGCCCACTAATTTCATTTTCTTATCGGTTTTAAATGCCACAGCAGGCAGCGGCATATGGGTCACTGAGGAGCTAATTCAATGTAGCCCATAATATTAATTTTCTCTATCTTAAAAATTGAGATTATTTTCTGAGGTCGGATTTCTGCCAGCCCGGACAAAGAGATGCTTTTTTTTCTGAACTTTCTGTTATGAATTAATGTCGTTCAAAGTACATGGGTAGAATTTCGTTTCCCCATAGAAATAAAAAATGAATTGTTTCTGAAAATTGTATAAAAATCATTGTTTCATTTTTACATAAAACCCTAAATTTTGGGAAGGGGGTGTAGGGTGGGGTGGGGGGTAACTCATGCAAGAAACGCCACTGAAGGATGCCATGTGATGTCATTGTTAGGTTTTTCCAAATATAGAGATAAACATTCTTCATTGTAAAATATTTATGACTTGAAAATACAATTAATAATTAAATTCATAGTATTTCGTGGTAATAGTTAAAATAGTAAGATAAGCTCTAGTAATGGTTTAAAATGAATTAATTTAGTGCACTTACTTGTAATAGCCCAAACTTTGACACTGCTCAAACCAGAAATGTAGCTCACTAAGGACCGCGTGCATTGACTAGAAATTTGACTTTCGCTGTTGAAGTTCATTAAATTAGGCAACATGTTCTTCACTGCACCCTTGATGATATTTTTCAAGCCCTTTTCGAAGCTTTTCGTTTGGTTATCAAGTCTCGCTCTGTAAGTTTCTAAATCGATCTCACCTTTCTCCGTCACTGGTGCAGTCGTAGACATTTCGTCATTCATAATTTCTGTAGCTTTAGAATTTCTTTGACTTTTAGGCTTAGCTGATTGTGGTGCAGCAGTTTCTGATGACGATGAAGATGTAGCATGTCTATGGTCTGTTGTTGAGGACAAAGTGGAAGTTTCACTAAATAAGTCATTGGACTTCGCTGTTGAGTTTAAAATATCGTCTGCAGATATTGAACTGCAGAAGAAAATTATCAAGAAAATCACAACAACGCCGTTACCCATGCTTTTGATTAACTTAAAACTTTCTGTATTTTGAAACTTCAACAAAATACTCAATACACATGAAGGTAGTATTCAAACAAGACATCAGAAGGTTCTAAGACCAAAATTCTTTTTTCCCTACACAAATTCCTCTTAGTACGTTGTAATCACAGCTTATGTGCAGCACAAAATTAATAACTTACATGAATTGGTAGTACGCTTCCAATCACTGTTGATGTTATCTTGTTCCAATTATTAACATATTCGAAGAATACTGCTAAAATCTCACAGACACTAGAAATGCTTGGAATTTGAAAGACGAAACAAACGATTTAGATTCACTAGAATGGAAGCACTTAGCTCTCTTTTTAAACCACCTTTTTAAATCAGATTTCAAAACAATTTACTGTAAAATGTTGAATCAGAAACAAAACCTCATTAGTGAGACATAAGCACTTCAAAAACGCAAACGAGACTTTAATTGCAATAAACGATTTTGTAGACTGGACGAATCTTCTAAATCTCGGAACGAAGTAAAACGAAAACAGGCAAGAGTCCGAATGCGGCCTCTATGACAATTAGCGGATTTCGTTCCATCTCAAGACAATCATTTCTTGTACGAAAAAGAAAAAAAAAAGTCTCGTGCCTGCAAGTCGTTTGCCTTGAAAGATGGACGGGAAGCAGAAGAACAGTATCAAGGTTAGTTTCAATTTCAAATGTCCAAAGCATTCTAATACCAGGTTATTATGACCCAGGGCTATGGCGAACATTAAAAAGTATTTAGAAGCATTTCCTCTATATTTTTCTTGTCAGTTAGAAAATAAAGAAAAGAGAAGAAAAGTGCGCAAAAGCATTTCTATTTTTCTCGAAATTGGGATGCGTATGAATTAAAACCATGATTTTGGTTTTGATCCTTTGTGATCTTAAGTACCAGATAATCTTGCACATTTCAAATTGCAAAATGAGCAATAAGTATTCACCAAGAATGTATTAAAAAACAAAAACAAACAATTATAACTTTTACGTGAATATAAAGGAATTTTCCTATACTAATCGTGTCAAAATCATTGACTACTCTTTTCTCTCTCTTTCTTTTTAATCAATTTATTTATTTATTCCTCTTTTTTTTTTCTTTTTTGCAAGTAAGAGTAGAAATTTTTCAATTACACTATGATGGAAAGTGTGAGCAGAAAATTTTCCGCTATAGTTTTTCAATACCGTAAAATGGGGTGAATCGGAACACTTTTCAGCTTTAATTGTAAAAAAAAGTAGCTAAAAGATTTTTTTTTAATTTTATTTTTTGGGTAAAAACTTCGGTCTTGCTTTGCTTTTGATATTTCAAGCAAATACAAAACATTTCTAACAGTTATTATTCATATATATAGGAATTTAGGGGTGTTCCGAATCACCCCGCTGATAGGGGTCAATCGGAACACATGTTAAAATTTTCATTTTTTTTTTCCATTTAACCTGTAATAGGTCTCACAAACATGAGTAATATTGATGGGGGAGAATAAGAACAGATAGTTACTGTCAAGTAAAAGTTTATTTTCTATACCAGTAATGGTTTATAATTTGTCAGAATTAAAAATAATTTTGAACTTATGAAAAATTAAAATTAATTTTAAGAAATGCTTTTGAATTAAAATACAAAGCTTGAACATAAATTGAAGTTACTCATATCGTCCACAAATATGTACTTGGCCTTAAAACTAGCAGTTGTGGCTTAACTTAAGTTTTTTCATATCATCTTTTGGGATGAAAGCTGCCTTTTCTTTAGTTTCTTAAAATCTCTGGGATTTGGGGATTGTCCTATAAGATTTTCCCACTTATTCATCACTGTCTGTGTGCTGGACTTTTGTTACATAAAGTCTATGACTTTCCCCATGTATTTTAGGTAAAAAGAAGTCTCCTGGAGCAAAAATCTTTTTAAATCTGCAATCTGCAACTTTCTGTCATTCTAAGATCTAGTTGCTCACGAGAAGAGATAAACAGCAATAAACCCTTGTTTTTGTCTTGACTAGAGACATTGGGGTTAGAATCCTGATTTTTCAAACAGTTTCCTTTAAATAAGTTTGAACTGGAACAACAGAACCAAGTGTTCCCGATACACCCCGCAATTTTTTTTCCTATGTCATTTTTCACTATTCTTCATTTTTATGACACAATTTTTTAAAAATGTAAATTCTAATGTGGTATTCAGTTGCTCAGATACAAGCATAATTGAAACATACCACTCTTAGGTTTAAATTATAAGAAGGTTTGTACTTGCGTATGAAGTTTTGCAGTCTATGAAAATGTGATGTTTTCTAGCATTCCAAGTGCACCCCTTCTTATAAGCCAGTAACGTTGCCAGATTGACAAAAGTAATTTTTTCCCTACTTCCTATGCTCTTACCTTTCTAAAAAAAAATTAATGGCAAAAAATACCCAATAGTATATTTATGAAGATTTTCTTTGTACGATCGGGAAGTTTTGTTCCGATTGACCCCGCTGTTTCTATAGACCCCATTTTACGGCACTGCTGAAAATTTTCTGCTGATGCTTGGCATCAGCAGAAAATTTTCAGCTATACTTTTGCAAGCATGGAGCTGAAAATTATTTAATTTCTTTCCAATTATTTCGTTTCAATCATTCCATCATACCCCTTTCACTAATCTCTCATCATAGATCAGTTCTCCAAACTAAAGGCCATGCTCCACATCGACGTAAAGCAGAAAAAATAGGCAGAAGCGTAAAATGGATTCAATGGTGTTCCTACGGAAAGTACCCGGATTTTCGGTTTCTGCCTTCAGTTTCGGTCGCGTTTTACGCTGATGTGGAGCATGGCCCTTAGAGCATTGAAAATAGGCTCCGGCAGAATCATGTGCAAGGGTGCACCTGCACGAAATAAATAAGTAAATATAGTATTTTTTTTTGCTCATTTTTTCCATTTTTATTTATATATTTATTTTCTATTGAGTTTTTTTTCATAAATTGTCGCTTTTTTTTTAAATTATTTATTTGGAAACGAATCCTGAGAGGCATTTTGATCTTCGTAAGCATTATTTAATTCAAAAGTTCTACCCCCCCCCCCCCCCCACGGTGTTCATGATTATGAAGCATCGGCTAAGTCTAGTTAATTTTGGTGAGTCGCGACATAAATGATGCTTACTATTGCAGCTACTGGGGACTAGTTTAGAAGAATTTTGAGAGCTAAAAAATTACCTTTTTGGGGCAGCAATTATACTTTGGATTAGAGAAAAAAAGTCTTAGAAATATCTTCATGACTTTTTAGCAGTAACTCATGCTTTTAGGGGGGGGGGACTAAATATTGTGCGGTGAAAAGACAGCCCCTTTGACACCTGTTTTTTTTCACTACGTATTTTCTACGAACACCTGTTAAATAATCGATATATTTTCTTAATTCACTAGCTGGACTCGCACGGCTGTGCTCGTTCTAAAAAAGTTTTAAAAAACAGCGATTTAACGAATGTTAATTTCCAGGGTTCATACTCATTTTGGAAAATGAAAATCAAGGACTTTTCAAGGACTCCCAATTTTTTTTAAGTGACTCATAAGAAAATATTTAAATAGCTTTAGGAACACAATTTCAAAGTACTCGATTTGCCAGGACATTATGTTTTTAAAATGCAGAGAGATTTGCAATGGACTCTGATTCAAGTGACAATGAATGATTAAGAGCTATTAAAATGACTTAACCTGGCATTATACTTACTGATTCTAACCTCTACAAATGACTACCCCTTAGAATGCTGCCAGGTTAGGTTTCTCTCATGAACAGTTTGATACAATTACATGCTGGGGTGGACCGAAAATGACTTTTTCTTTTTTTCTTTTTTTTTTTTTAATTTCGATAATGGGTATTGCGGGAAAAGTGTCATTGAGAGAGCAAAGTGCACATAAAAAATTTTGAAACTTTTTGGTCAATTTCTTGATCTGCCGCAATTGGCTTATAGTTTGGAAAAAATGCAGTTTTTTTAAGATTTTTAGCAAATTATTATCGATTTATATTTTCGATAACGGGTAGGGTGAAAAGGTTCCCATTGGGGACATAGAAATTCCTTAAAAAAATTTCAGGTCTGTTGTATAACTCCTTCCTTTTCTACAAATGCCTAGAAGATTTGGCAATTTCGTGTTTTTTTCTACGTTTTAAATTAAACTTTGTCAAAACATTAAAATACTGTGTTCGCCATACTTATCAGAAACAACTACATTGTTCGTCACATACGAGGGGTAATAAGAAAGTAAGGTCTCCTATTTTTTTTAAATACAAAATGAGCTTTTTTTACTAAGTATGATACATCGTTTGAAAGGCCAGGATCTTGGCTATTTTTCAACATAATCGCCATTTTTTTTTCCAATACCTTCCGCATACGCGCGATGTACTTTTCTATGCTGGTATCGTATCACTTTCCGTCCGCTTCGTGCAGCCAGGTGTTGACCTCTTTTTGAATCTCCGCGTCCGGCGCAAACTTCTTCCCTCCGAGATGTTTTTTTAGGGCGAGGAACAAGTGGTAGTCACTTGGGGCCAGGTCGGGACTGTAGGCAGGGTCAAAGAGACACTGGACCAAATCAGGAAATTTGGCTGGGAAATCATTGATCACCTTGCCTACAGTCCCGACCTGGCCCCAAGTGACTACCACTTGTTCCCCGCCCTAAAAAAACATCTCGGAAGGAGGAGTTAAGAAGTTTGCGTCGGACGCGGAGGTTCAAAAAGAGGTCAACACCTGGCTGCGCGAAGCGGACGGAAAGTGGTACGATACCGGCATAGAAAAGTACATCGTGCGGATGCGGAAGGTGTTGGAAAAAAATTGCGATTATGTTTAAAAATAGCCAAGATCCTGGCCTTTCAAACGATGTATCATACTTAGTAAAAAAAGGTCATTTTGTATTAAAAAAAAAAGGAGACCTTACTTTCTTGTCACCCCTCGTATAATGCATTTTTGGATGTTAGGACCTAAAAAATTTTTTTAATAATTTCCTAAAAAACTCAAAAAACTGCAAATTTTTAAGTTGTCAATCAGTTATTGTAATTATATCACTATCAGTGTCACTTTCAGTAGTTTTCCCTCACTTTAGTTATACAATTTGCTGTGAAGTATGTGCTGAATATTAGCATATTGGTAAGAAAGAAGAAAGACACACGAATAATAAAAAATCGTAACACATGAAACTTTTTTTTTAAATAAATTTATTTATTAATAATAAAAATTTAAAAAATGCAATAAATTAATTTAAGATAGTAATTATGTTAAAATAACTTCCAATCATCAAACATATTAAAACACAGACAAGATGTCAAAGGATTGAAATATCGAACAAAAGAAGTGATTTAACCAGAAACGCGGGTGAAATGTAAGCATGTAAAATGGGGAGAATTTTTTAAAAACATTATTGAAAGTGCTTTGAAGGAACTTACGTTAGTCTGGCCCAGAGGTACAGATTTATTCATCACTGTTAAAAAAATAATAAAAATATCATAATTTTCACTTTTCAGAGCTAATTAATAGATTTTTTATAAGAGTGGAGTGAAAATGATCGAAAAATAAAAGTTTGCTTCAATTTATTAGAATACTAGCGGTACCCGCACGGCTTTGCCCGTGGTATAAAATTAAAAGTTCATTTGTAAAATAATTGATATAGCAAAACAAAATGCTGTATTTTAGTTATAATTTAACTATAATTCCTTCAAAGTATGATATAAAAATCTAGTATGGACCCCACACGACTTCTTTTTACGTGCAAATTTCTTAGTAGATGCCTTAAGCGCTGAAATAGTGCTTGGAGTGAGCAAGAAAACAATTCAAACATTTATATCCCTAGTTTGCCACGAAACAATGCAAAAAATCGTTTTACAATGATTAATCTCCTAAATATCGCCGATTTTAGCATCAATCAGTGGATTTTGCGCAAAATATCGCCAATAGCGCCAAATTTAACCCAAATAAAAAAAATATTTTTTTTTCGCCAAATTTGTCGCCAACGTGGCGGTATGTAGCCAAATTGGCGGTAAATACTTGGCGACCAAAAGCTTGGCGATATACCGCCAAGTCGTCGCGCCAATTCATTTCACTTTTGTCTGCACTGAAATTAACACTAATTTTCTGCATTAAAGGGGTAAAACACCCCCTTGTTTCCAAATGTTGCTAAAACCAATATTGCTAAAATGCGAAATCTATGAAAATGAAAAAAAAAATCCGCCAAATATTTTAATTAAGTCATTAAAGTATATTTGAAACAGGGTTGCCAGAAAAATACTACGCTCCTTATTTGGGCCGAAAAAATACTACCGTAGTATCAAAAACACTACGTCTGGCAACGCTGGAAAAAGAACGAAACAAAAAAAGGTATGAAAACGTAACCATGGTAACAACATGAAAAGTTGATTTCCGTTGATAAATATTTCATTTCATTTTCACACAAATTTATTCTAGAGTTCAACCATTTTAGAATCGTTTGGCTTGTTTTACTGAAGGTAAGCCTTGAATTCCGGGATTCTAAAAACAATTGTTACAGCTCTCCTGATGATCGTAGAAACTTCAAAAAAACTTCATTTTGTGCAGAAAATTTCAAGCTTTCGAATGACATAAGACTTGAAAATGTGTATGAAATATTTCTTCCCTATTTTATCGAATTTCCGCTAAGAATTCAAATAGAAAAAAAACGAAGTGGAATTTTCGAAAAATCGCTTCGAGGTGCAAAACTACATGCTACAAACTAATTTTGTGCCAAGAGGCATGAAAATCGCTTGAACGGTTTTGGCGCTACGCGCGTAACAGACAGACAGAAAGAAGAAGACAAACCCACCTTCAGCTTTATTATTAGTAGAGATAGAGAAGGAGAAGTGAAAAAAATGCCACTTATAAGCATAATCATGTGCCTCAAATTTCAGCTTGCTATGGCACAATCTTTGGCGGCCAATAAGACATTTCTAACAATAGTAAGATTTATCCTATACTATAATACGAGGAATGGTTGCCAAGTCGAAAATCGCCCCAGAATTAATAAACTCCGGTAAACTTGGGGGTCTGGGGTTTTAGGCCAGGAGGAATCGATTGGCGCCGCGCCGGTTTTGAAGCGCTGTGGTCGAGCAGTTCGGAGTTACGGATAGGATTCATTAAAAGTTTGAGATTTCTTAAGCCATTTTCTTTATGATTACTTTTATTGTTACTGTTTCATAGCAACCACGTTTTAACAATGTATTTCATATTTAATCACATCAGCGTAAATTTATATTTTTATGGTATTTGGCAAATAATTTTTGGCAACACGTTAGAATTGTAATTGTTTTTGAAATTTAAAAGAGATCGATCAAAATCAAGTCAGAATTGAGTGTGGGTCGCGGTAGGGCCTTAGGCCGCGGTAGTCCAATCAGTAAGTCGTCGGCCTCGTAACCGGAGGGTCCCGGGTCAATCATATAGAGGGAGCCCAGCCGTTCAAAGATCCACCGTCTTCATTAATGGTGGCTGGGGGACGTTAAAAATGTTCGTAGTCACAAAATCCTCCAAGTGAAACGAAACCTCTGGGGGGTGCTGGGCCAAGGGTTTGCTCGGCCCTTGTGCCTGGTTCAAAAATGAACAGATTGCTCTTCAGGGCCCCATCCCGGTTTTACCACGAGTTGTGGTATGTGCAGGGGAAACCTTGGAGTGTGAAGTGAAATGAAAGTCAAAACCAACTGGAACCAAATGCGTACTGGAGAACAGGGAATCTGCATCCATTCTCATCAACCCCTCCCGCGCCTTCGGCGCCAAATGACATGAAATTAGGTGTGATTTTACGGTGAGCATGGATTAAATAGGGTTGTGTTTTTTTTAATAAATTATGGCTGTTTTAAATGCGTAATTGCAACCAAAGGCTCAAAAATACTTTTCAAGTTTATCTAAATAAGTACTTTGCACTTTAGAAAAAAACACGAGTTTACAAACCTCTTTTTTTTTTAAACCGAGCGGGCTCGGTCCCCTGGTACTGTTATTTGGATGCAACTCTTCACTTGCTGTCTCCGCGTGAATGCCCAAGAATTAAACCCGTGTCTCCATAACGAGTTCCACCAACGTACCAACCTTTCTCTTTCAGAATGTTTGCTGTGTTCTAGATTTTTCACTATGGACTTTCAATTTCAAATTTAAGTATGTATCGGGGACGGATACAAGGGAGGGGAAATGTGGGCGATCCGATCGCCCCTCCCTTGCCTCATCACTGGTAAATTTAAATATTGAAGTTCAAAAAAGGTATTTTTAGACTATCTTTGATGCTGGCAGAAGGGAGATTTTAGGGCTCTTCTCAGGATACGCTTCGGAGTCGAAGTCCAAAACATGATCAACATTTGTAAACCAAAATGTGAAGTAAAAAATGCGTAATAAAACCGATCGCCCCTCCCTTGAAGAATTTCTAGATCCGCCTTTGGTTATGTACTGTAGTTCTAGTTAAATCACCCCCTGCACTGCCGTTGTTGCAGACAGCTGCTGATGTATCAGGCAGTTTAATATAGTTTTATTGCTTGTAAGTGATACAGGTATCCTAACCTAAAATATGATCTAATAACATCTAAAAACTGGTTCAGTTCATTATCGTAAGTAAATGAGATGATAAATGGTTCAGTAAAATGTCACTGAATTCCAGTATAAGTCATGGTTTTCCGCGTAGGGGGGACATTCCGCTAATAAGAACTAATGCTTATACAATATATCTGGCCCAACATCCTGTGCTACATTTGGAAGTTTAATTCTCATTACGATGCTAAAAAAAAAAATCTTTATTCTGAAAGAACACCATCGTTTTTTAGCCTATGTTAACGTTAAAAATAAAAGAGACGAAAAAAGTATTTTAAAAGTGGCTTATTGCATCTAAAAAATATCGCCAAGTCCAAAAAATATCGCCAAGTTCAAAAAATATCGCCAAGTCCAAAACAAAGTCAAAAAGAAACAAAAAAAAAAAAGAGAAATAAACATCGAAAAATTAAAAATTTGAAAGTAGGGTATTGAGATGGGGAATTTGTGTGTCGGTCGGTCGGTCAGTCTGTCCCCCCCCCCTAATAACTTTTGAATGAACATTCCGATTTGAACGAATTTTTTTTTTTTGTTGGAAAGATCTCGGCGAGTACAGCTCATTCCCATATTTGATTTTTCGATTTGAACAATTTGAAATTCAACTTTGAGCCGTTCAAACAACCTGTCCCGCGATATTAACTTTTTAGTTAACAGTCCGATTTGAACAAACTTCTTTTTGTTCGAAAGATCTTTTCGAGGATACTTCATTCCCGTATATGGTTTGGGGTCAAAATGTCGCGGTTGAAATGTCGCGGGCCAAAATGTCGCGGCCAAAATGTCGCCGAGCCAAAATGTCGTGGGCCAAAATGTCGCGGCCAAATTGTCGCCGGTCCAAAATGTCGCGTGCAAAAATGTTGCCGGTCCAAAATGTCGCGTGCCCAAAATATCGCCGGTCAAAAATGTCGCCGGTCAAAAATGTCGTCGGGTCAAAATGTCGCCGGTCAAAAATGTCGTCGGGTCAAAATGTCGCCGGGTCAAATTGTCGCCGGTCAAAAATGTCGCCAGGCCAAAATAGCGCCGGTCCGAAATGTCGCCGGTCCGAAATGTCACCAGTCCAAAATACAGCCGTTCCAAAATGACGCTAAGTGCATAGTACAGATTTAATGTAGCCAGTAATTCACAAATTCAATGCAGCTTAATTATGTAGCTCAATTTTGCTAATAAGCTTTTCATGGTATGATAAACACACCTGTTTAGTAACTTTTTCTAAACGTAGCAGTTTAGAAAATTAGCTTAATTTATTGACAAGAATGTACCTAAATTGATTTCTTCTAAAGCTTAAATTATTTCAGTACCGAATTAATGATATAGTTTTTTCGGAGCTGTACTTAGGGCCCAGGGACGCTAAATTTCTTCCTTTTAATAAGCTTCTATTAGTGTCACATGTGGGTTTGTTTGTTTGTTTGTATGTATGCATGTAACTCTGAATAAAAGATAAAATTCGCGTTCTTTACGAACGTAAAATATATATTAATACTGCCATTATTTATACTAAAGGCTAAACTATATTGCATGTTGATGCATAATAAGTGCATTTGCTATTAATTCTGAGTTCGGCATCGATCGGCCACAAAATGCATATTATAAGTGCAAGCAAACTTTGCGGATATTCAACAGTTTTGAAAATCTTCTTTTGAATTTGGTTTACTCTAAAAGCGTATTTTTTAGTTTTTTTAAACTACACTGCTCGACATTGAAAATGCAAACCAAGAAGGAGTGATCAGAAATTCATGCAAATTTTACCGTAGACGCACGTCACTGAGTTATGCAAATGATATGAAATGCGCAGCTCTCCGACGCACGTGAAGTAAGATATAAGAGAATGAAGTTGAAAAGTGGGCTATGTTCATGTTGGTTTTTCTGCCAGACTAATTATCGGAGAAATTTGGTTTTTGTCTCGGAGGATACGTGTGATAGGAGGAAATGCCACGCCTTCCTCAACGAAGACACTTCCAGCATATAGACGACTTTACAAGTGGTATGGTGACCGGACTGAGAAGGGGAGGTTGGTCCATACGTCAAATTGCAGCTGATACCCACATGGATGCAAGCACTGTGCATCGGCTGTGTCAGAGATGGTTGGAAAGAGGAAAGAGGAAATGTAGCCACATTGAGGGGTGCAGGTGCAGCCAGAGGGACGTCAGACCGCTTGGATCGACGGATTCACCGACAAGCTGTGGCGGACCCGCAAGTCACTTGTACGTCGATTCTGCAGCACGTGCAAGATACCCTGGATGTTCCTGTGTCGACCAGAACCATTTCCCGTCGACTGGTTGCACGTGGCCTGCAATCACGGCGCCCGCTAAGAAGACTGCCGTTGACCTCACAGCACAGACTCCAACGTTTGGAATGGTGCCGGACCAGAGCGACGTGGATGGCAGAATGGCAAACCATAGTGTTCTCAGATGAATCCCGCTTCTGTTTGTCCAGCGATAGTCATCGCATACGTGTGTGGCGTCGACGTGGAGAAAGATCGAATCCGGCAGTAACTGTGGAACGCCCCACAGCGCGACAACGTGGCATAATGGCTTGGGGCGCTATTGCATACAATTCCGTATCACCTCTAGTTCGTATTCGGGGCACTATGACATCCCAACGATATGTAGATAATGTACTGCGGCCGGTGGCAATCCCCTACCTTCAGGGTCTGCCAAATGCAATTTTTCAACAGGATAACGCCCGGCCTCACAGTGCTCGAATCAGCCAGCATGCTCTACGAGGTGTACAGATGCTTTCCTGGCCACCATACTCTCCTGACTTGTCACCAATCGAACATGTGTGGGACGTGATTGGACGCCGTTTGCAGAACCTGTCACTGCCTCGTTCAGAGGACGAACTGTGGCAAATGGTTGAAAGGGAATGGAGTGCCATCCCTCAGGACACCATCCGCAGGCTTATTGACTCCATGCCTAGACGTGTTTCTTCGTGCATCGCTGTCCGCGGTGGTCCTACTTCTTATTGAGCCGACGCCGTCCTCGCTCTAAATTTTGCTTATTTATTTTGAAATAAATATCACTTATTGTTCCATGCTGTCTCTGTCTTCTTACCAAATTTCATCAATTTCTGACCACTCCTTCTTGGTGTTGCATTTTCAATGTCGAGCAGTGTATATTTAGGATTATTTCTTTTTTTTTTATCACACATAGAAATTAAACAAATAAATTTGCTATAAAGGCTTTTTTTTTCCCCCTTTTGCGAAAACGGAATACCGTTTAATCACCAAGCAGCCGACAGTTTTCTTCTAGAACATTGTCTTTAAGAGTAGGTTGGGGACGTTTGAAATCAAATTAGGGACGCATTGGAGAACAGAACAGGGCACGCTCGTTCATGGAATTATTGCTTTCTTTGTAACAACTGGGTGGTGGAAGCAGGGGCGGACTGGCTCCCCCATGAGGGCGCTAACCCAAACCTCCAAAGGGCGCACTTCAAAATAGCACCCCCCCCCACACACACACACACATTTTCTCTGTGGCAATTATCCGCAAGAGTCTCGTTTTTTTTTTTTTTTTTTTTTTTGAAGCAAAATTAAGTTTGGTATAATATATGTTACAGAAGAGTGCTTTGTCGCACTACTATTCCTTTATAGATTGTATGTGCTTCAGAACTTACAACACAAATGTGTAATCCTGTTCCTATCTTCATTGTTTGTAACACTTTTTATACACAATACGATTAATTTTAAGCAAAACACAGTTTTTATCTTCTTTTTATCACTTATTTTTAGCCTTTTTTTGTTATCCACGATACCCGTGCCACCCAATTGCGCGGATAATTGGGAGTATACCGTAGTTAAATTATAAGGTAAACATGCATAATAAATGGGTGTGAATATTTGGGTGTGGGAGAGTATGCTTCTTATACAAACCCACAGTTTGCGCCGGATCTTTACCAAATTTCGTACTAAAGTCCTTAGCTACTCAGAAATTCACATTAAAGATTTTCGAAACATCGAAACTCAAAAAAAAAAAAAAAAAAAAAATCCAAAGAAGCCTAATTTAAATTTTTAGTTATACTGCCTGGTTAGCCAGTTTTGTAGGATTATATTGGGGAAATAAAAACAATAAGTTTCCGTCGGATCTTTGCCAAATTTGTCACAAAGGTTTTTCAATACTCAGAAATTTCATATGGAGGGGGAGATAGGTGTGTTTAAAAAAATCCGATAAGGTCTCAATTTAAATTTTGAAATAGATATTCCTTCACTTTGGCGTGAAATTGTACACAATTTTTTCTTTTATTTGAGCCTGATTGGTGAACATGCGTCTTTTGGCAAAACTTTTATTTTCACGGTAGACCGTGCAATGTCGGAGAAAACAGATAGTAATATACAACTAGCTGCGTGGCCTGGCGTTGCACGGGCTGTAATGTAGTGAAGGCAGTTTGAGAAAACTACTCGCCGCCGAGGCTGCTCGCCTTTAAAGTAATGAGGAAAGTTTAAACAGTCTACTCGCCGTCAAGTCGGCTCGCCTTTAAAGTAATGAGGAAAGTTTAAACAGTCTACTCGCCGTCAAGTCGGCTCGCCTTTACAGTCGCGAGGAAATTTTCAATAAACTACTCGCCGCCAAGGCGGCTCGCCTTTAAAGTACCAAGGAAAAGTTGAACAAACTACTCCCCGCTAAAGCGGCTCGCTAAAAAGCTTTCCTGCATCAAAGAATTAATCGAATTATTTGCACATGCTTCCTCAAAAATAAAGACGGTGTGACGTAGCGCATACTTAGCACTCTCCCTAAATAACAAATAAAATTCTTTTCCAAAAACAATTATTTCCAAACCGCTTTCTTCTTGTAAAGTTAATTGCAAAATTCTAAACGAAAAAGTTCTTTTAATATTTGGATCGCAGCCAAAAAAAAGTCCCTTCTAAAAACAGCAATTGCAATTTTATTTAAAAACACATTTTCAAAATGGTACCAGAGTAAAAATATGTCATTAATAATTAGACTAAAAACAATTGTTAGAACTTTGTTATAACACGTATTCAAAGTGACAATGGAAAAAAATAACACTCTTTCATTTTAAAAAGTTCAATTTATTTAACGTTTTAATTTGAAATCGCAACGGAAATAAATAAATATCTTGGAATTTTAAATAGTTCAATAATTTAATTAACGTTTTTATTCAAAATGGCAACGGTAAGAGATAAATGTCTTAGAATGTTTTTAAACAGTTCAATAATTTAATTAACGTTTTTATTCAAAATGGCAACGGTAAGAAATAATGTTTTAGAATTTTAAATAGTTCAATAATTTAATTAACGTTCTAATTCAAAATGGCAACGGCAAGAAAAAATATCTTGGAATTTTAAATAGTTCAATAATTTAATTAACGTTTTAATTCAAAATGGCAACGGTAAGAAATAAAATTCTTAGAATTTTAAATAGTGCAATAATTTAATTAACGTTTTAATTCAAAATGGCAACGGTAAGAAATAAAAGTCTTGGAATTTTAAATAGTGCAATAATTTAATTAACGCTTTAATTTAAAATGGCAACGGAAAGAAATAAATGTCTTGGAAAGTTAAATAGTGCAATAATTTTATTAACGCTTTAACTTAAAATGGCAACGGAAAGAAATAAATGTCCTGGAATTTTAAAAGTGCAAAGAATTTAATTAACGTTTTAATTAATATCTCAGCTAATTAACGTCGTACAATTACGCGGTTGGTCTTATTGTCTTCCTTAGAAAATTTCGAATCGAATGGTATTATGTTTGATTTTTTACGCTCAGCGGTTTTTGAGGAGTTCAAGCTTCAGACAGACAGACAGACAGATAGACAGACAGACAGACGCGGACAGATTTTAATAGTAGTAATGACGATGTTTATTCCTCTCATTTCTCAATGAAAGTTATATTTTTTACGAGCGTGTTACATTCTGAAATGTTTTACGGAAATTTTTTACTTACTCTCATGCAGGGTCTCCAATAAAGCGTAAATAATAATAAAAGCAAAATCTGGATAAAATCATCTTTATTAAATTGATTTAAGGCTAAAAAGATAAAATCCTTTAAAATAATACACCAATAAATAAAACTTTCTGTTCACAGAAATACATCTCGCACTATTTTAAATGCGTTTATTTTCATTAAAAAATTAAAGTTACTTCTTTAGCTACAATTTCTTTGTCCTCTGGTGCTTAACAAAAACTGCATTACTTATTTCTGATTTCTGTCTGAAACGCTTTAAAAAATTCTCGATTCTGTATTCTTAAACAAATTAAGAATCTGACCTAACTGCTATAAGTTAAACCCTCCAAAACCATTGCTAGTACTTTCCAAACTTGTCTCTCATTAGTCAGATAAGCCATGTGAATTCGGAAGTTTGAAAAAAAAAATATAATTTGCGAGCCCCCCTCATTGTGTTAAAACCGATCTTGTAAAACAGTAAAAGATCGTTATAATGCACACCATGGAACACGTATATAGATTTAAATAAAATACAATTTTAACCATTATTCACAAATAAATGGGCTTCATAACAGAGCTTCATCCTGCACTAAATGGTTACATCCTGTCTAAAAAATTTTCGCGAGACCTCCGTCAAATCTACGCACGCGCCAAGTCTCTTCGGACTCTCTCGAAATAGGAAGGAAATGCAACAAGGAAGTAGCAAGTGACCAAAAACAGAAGGCATC
>JAXGGA010018745.1:0-21433 GCA_038373865.1 Uloborus plumipes | reverse complement strand
GCTTATTACCATAAAATAATCAATTATAATTTGAAAAAACTAAAAAGTACACTTTTAGAGTTAATCAAACTCAAAATGTAATAGTTCAGCCTTTACTATCAATAATAGTATTAAAGGGCAATTCCACGGTGTTGGACGTCGGAATTGCACGAAATTTGCTATAAAAAACAATAAATTTTGCTGGTATACAATTTTAAAACTGACCAAAATATTTTTTTAAATACTTTCCCATGTATGTAGAATTATTAACCACAAAAAGAATTTCTGATAAAACATTTTATTTAAACAAAAAAAAAAATTTTCAATTTATGGTGTCGGACCTATGAGAAGAATCTGAAAAATGAGACTTGCAAAACTAAAATCTAAGATGCAGGTCAATGGCTTAATCTGTAATATTGTAACTACTTTTATGCCAAAGAACAATCATGAAAGATAAATAACACAGAACAAAATTTTCTATTTCAGAATTATTAAGACTTGAAATATGGAATTTAGTATTGGTTTCGGAAGTAATATGTACAAAACTACATGGTTTTGGACGTAAATAACAGTTTTAAATACCAAGTTCAATTAATTTTATTTTCGTTAGACTATTGAATAATATGGTAACGGACAATACATGAGATATTTTTCAATATTACACTTTAAATATTCTCATTAAACGTAAATTGTCCCTGACTTCCAATTGGGATAGGCAGAAATTTTTTTTAATAATATTTTCTTTCAAACACAAAATTTTATCCTGCTTCCTTTGGCCGTTTAAAGTGACCTTCTGCCCTATGCATCACAGAGACTTCATTCTCTTCATGATTTAATTGAGTAATGCATCCTGGGTATGGGACAAACTGACGCATACAGAACGATAACCCAGTCATTAACTTTAAAATTTGAAATAAAATCCATATCTTCAAGTTCATCGGATATATCACTGCAACAACATAAGTCTTAAATGTTTTTGAAGAAGAAGCTTCTGAAATACAAATTTCATTGGTGGAAATTGCTTTTTGAATACTTGGAACTACAAGGATTTTCTCCCAATGTTGTAGCAAAGTTGCAGAATCCTGCATAATTTCTTTAGATGATTTGTAAGTGTACATGCACGTCTTCAATTAATGACGAAGCCACAGATGCTACTCTCGTGATGTACTGATGAACACCTTTCCTGCTTTTACATTCCTCCAGACAGTTCTTTTTATTGTAACACCTATGCCGCCGACAACCCCTTTCCCATGGAACATTGCGAAAAATTCCCAGATTAATTTCACATCGCACTTCTGTTCAAATAAATATAAGTTGCAAAATAAATATCTTTGTTAAAATTCTGAACAGGGTCCATCTGAGAAAATTTGAATATTTTTAAAACTTGGGTAATTGGCTTTAAAATATAATCAAAAAGGTAACTTACTAATTTATGTACAGTGATTTTAGTGATCTAAAGTATCAGAAATTAGGGCGAAACTTTAGCGATTTCTTTGAAAATCCATGCCTGAGCTGAAAAAATTATGGCTTGGTAATCTGCCCAATGTGCAGATTAAATCTCATTTTGCTGTAAAATTGCACCATTTTCAGAAAAATCAAGCTGCATTATTACAACATTTTCACCATTGACTTGATATTTTAACTGCTCAAAAGTCTGAGCTTGCTCTCGTTTAACTTATGTGTGAAGGAGAAAATTTCATTTCTGTTTTACCAGTTCCCCAAAAGCCTCTATAAGTACTACTTAATTGCATTTTTGACATTTTATTATCACCTTTTTGCCACTGAAACTATCGTATATTGAGGTAGATTGGATTAATCTATTTCCTGATTTAGAAGAAATATTTTAAAGAAAGCACAACTATTAATAAAGACATTTTTAATGACTACAGTGCAAAAAAATGAGATTACTGCTGTCCTTCACCTCTTCTGTGGCAATTTAGAGCAATGCCATAACCAGAACAAGGTATTAAATGAAAAAAATTTGGTGTCGGACGTAATGCGGTGTCGGACATCATTTTTTTTCTTACGTCCGACACCATGAAAAAATAAAAAATTATTGTTTTGAATTTTGATTGGACTACACATATATTCAACAGTAACTGATGATCTTATTTGCAGGTAACATGTTTTGTAAAATATTCCATTCTGTTTTATACAGCACAAACATTTAGGTAATTTGGTGTCGGACGAAATTTTGTCAAAGTGCCTACTAAGGCTTCTACAGGAGAAATAAAAAGAATTCAGGTTTCATTTTTTATGCTACATTTGTTCTACAGTGTTGTGGCAAGCTTCTGAAGCAGTTATAATGCGAAAAATAAATTGCAATTATAGTTTGAAATACTAAGTTCGACAAGTTATCAAAAAATGAGTTGTTGCAGCATGTCCATTATACCTTTGTTTTAAGCCTTGTAACTCTTAAAGGATTAAACTCTTGTGATAATTTGTATTATTTTCTTATACTGCAACTCACAAGCTTTAAAATGATTTGTGAGAAAAAAAATATTATTTTTAAAAATTGGTCATCAGTTCCCCATTTCTGTGGAATTGCTCAAAATAAATTACACTGCACTGCACAAACGATGCTTCTGACAATATTTCTGCAGATTATTACGCAAATGAAAAAAAATTTCCCCAAGAAACACTATTATTTATCCATGTCCCTAAATTTACTATGTTTCGAACTGTCTACTCTGTTACACGCCTTTTGGAAATAAAATAAACAATTGCATTCAATCTGATATATTTTTTTAAATAAAGGTAGTAGTATAACTGCCGTGATTAGCTTGCTACATTGAATTATGTAGTCAACAACCAGGGTAAGCCTAATTCTTTTCTTATGAGTAGTTAATTTGAACTGTTTGATGTCCACTCTGTTACAGTCGCTTTCATGATGAAAAAAATAGATTTTTTTCTTGAAATTGCAGACAGACTTAGTTTTAGGCTGTTTATTCCACTTTATGCTTGGTCTGTGATTCTAACTTATCTTTGTGATTATAAAGATATTTTTAAAGGCTTATTTGTCCACTCTGTTCAAGGGCGTGGACCAGACTCACGTTATTGAGGTGCAAGCAGTGGCACCCCAATAGGAGGTCACTGTGACCTCCCAAAAAGTTCTTATCCGATACAAATTGGCTGATGAAATTTGAAAACAGTGAGACAATATTGCAAGGCTGAACTTCTTTATTTTATTTATTTATTTCTTTTTTTTTTCTTTAATTAATTAATTGATTTATTTTCGTGATGCCTCACGTCTCTTTTGGTAGACATAGATAAGTATGCATTCTTGTATTTTATTTATTTATTTTTTAATCATTCAGTAAAGTTCTGAGTTTCATTCGGTAAATCAAAAATTTTTTCAGAAACAGGCAAGCTTGCTATTATTTTCTGAAAAGTAATCAATACCGGATATAATAACGCAGTTTACATAAAGCTCCCAAAAATTAGCATAAAAGTCAAATTTTTCAATGAAAACAGAAAGAAAGAGAAAAAAGTGCTTGAAATTCTATTTGCACAAAAAAGGAAGAAATTATGAACTCAAAGAAACTATACTTTATTCAGTCATGTACACCTTAAACTAGGGGTGGTCAACCATTTAGGGAGAGTGCCACTATCTGGAGAGAAAAAGCTCAGCGTGCCACAGTGTATTTTTCCAACAAACTGAAAATTTTTAAAAAGTTGAAAATAGATTTTAGGCTGGCTGACTATGTAATTCTTACGCAAATAAAATATTTTTCATTGTAAATCTTAGCAATTGAAATCTAATTGATAATAAGGATAAAACATGTTCGAACTTAAGAGTTATCGTTAATAAACACTTTTATAAGTTCTGTCAGTTGGCTTATGCATAAAAAGAAACAAATAGCATTAAACATTCTATTCTAAAAATTAAACAGTCTATACTTAATGTGGTTTATGAGTCTAGCTTTTATACCAAGTCTTTTAGGATTAGTTCTTGAGAATCCCAAGAAGTTAGATTTTTCTGCATTCATAACAAAAAATATTTGTTTAGGAGCGTATTTTGAACCAAATCTACAACAGCATCAGATGGCTAAAGAGTGCAAATGTAAAAAAAAAGTTGTTGGTACAAATTTCCAATTTCTATGTAACGTAGATGAAGTAAGCTCTTACATTTGATTACCAATGCGGAAGTTGAGTAATTCTGATTTCGATTTCAGAAGAGTGTAACAAGTAGTGTCTTGCAGAGAAATAGACAAATAATTTGAAAAGATCAGCATTTTTTTTTTTTTTTTTGTGATCCTGAAAATTATTGAACCTAACACTGAATATATACTTAAAATAGGTGTAAAATTTTCTCCATATATCATTGGAAAATTGTTAAATTTGGGTTCATACTTTCAGTATTAAATTTAATGTTTTATGCTTTTTTCTCCAAAGTAGAGAGAAAGAAACTGAAGTTTCATCATAAAAGAGTGTAGATGGCTTGTACTAGTTTAGAAAACTTTTTTTGTACTATCTTAATTTAAATTACTTAAACGACGGATAATAAGAGTTGACATTGCTAAATTCACTTGCTACTCTTCATTCCTAAGTAGCAAGTCCTCTTTGCTTTCCTTCCAGACATTTTTAAAACACTCCCTAAAATTCTAAAATCTTATGACTATTTTTCCTTTGGACAGCTATTGCACATTTCAATGAAGAAGTAACTTGCCATGCTCTCCTCTTTCTCCTGGAAAAAGTCTCCAAAACATTCAGAGCTCTAATTTGTAATTTGTTAATACAGTGAACTCTACAGTCTCATTTTTTGGCAAGGAGTTTGTGATAAATAATTCGATGATACTTTTGAAGTTTTTTCCCCAAATTATTTTCAAGTAATGTAACAAAAACAATTTAAGGATCTTCATTTGTGCAACCATACCAAATTTTGTCTAATCTGGTTTCTTAATTTTACTTGCAGAGTTAATAAAAAAAAAATCTTCACCCGTAGCTAAAACTATTGCAGATCACGAATCAATCGAAAGTTTCATTCGTGTCAAGCACAAATAAGCTTTACAAAGCATTGGCTGTAGCGTCACAACTTTCGTTGGATGTCCGAAGCTAACGCTAAATACTTTGCAATATTGTAGTCAAGACAATTTGTCAGCCATCTTCTTGTCACTTAATCGACATAATATCATTATATTTATCAGTTTAAGGGTTTTAGTTGTTATCAATATTTTTGAGATCGACATTTTTCCCGCAATTTTGGAATTTTTCAAAAAGTCTTCGCGTGCCACTGTTACTGCTCTGCCGTGCCACATTGTGGCACGCGTGCCGCGGGTTGGCCACCCCTGCCTGAAACCAAGGGATGGTATAAAATATTTCTAAAAGAACAGAACAGTAGTTTTTTATAAAATGATTTTACCACAATGCAAAACGTAATACAGAAAATTAGATAAAAATGTGAGTGATATGTTTTTAAAACCTGTTTTATGTAAACAAAGAAAAACAACATTATTATTTAGAATGAAATGATACGGTTTACTTTTTAAATGTTTTATGAATTAAAGTATTTAAAATAAATGATATGCACAAATAAATAGCAAATGCACATCCAAAATTAATAAAGACACAAATAAATTTGGCAAAATCGTCAGTTACCAAAGAAGTTAAAATTAATCAATAAAGCTAAACAGTACTATGTTAATCAAAATAATACTAATGGTAGCATTGCACTTTCAATGGGGATAAGTTTACTCATTTAGTGATTAATAGTGCTTCTTGACATTTTTCGGCAATATTTCACCCAAAAATTTTTATTCTTCGCATACTCAGATTAAAAAAGTTGTTTTTAAGCTAAAAGACAAATTTGGGTTTGGAAAAAGGATCCGTGTCGGGTAAAGAATGAAGCGCATTCTCTGATAAGTGGCGCCAAGGACTTAAAATTTATTGGTGGGAGAGGAGGCGAAGGGGGGGGGGGGACTCTCGATGACCGAATGAAATTCCAAATTTCACCGAGAAAAAATACGAACTTATTTGTCTGCATCAGCATGTTACAATGAAAAGCATGAAAGGGGACAAAATCGTTTGTCAAAAAAATAAATAAAATGGAAGGTCACAGTGACCTCTGGCTCTGATCTTCCCTAGCTACGCCCTGGACTCTGTTACACAAATTGATCAAAATATTTACAACCTTTTCATAAAAATGAGTCAGGTACTAGTTATTTACACTTCATTAATCATTATACACAAATAAATAGAAACTCAATAAAAAAAACCATGATTAGTAGGTGGAAATTATTTAAATTGATAATCTTTAGTAAAGAGTTTCAGACATGATTTGTACCATTTTCGCTGGAATGACCCATATACAAATAATACCACGACTGAAATTGAGTCGAAGAAATGACTTATCTCATAGGAGGAGAGTGACTGCCCCCTCACTTCCAAAAGTAAAGCAGGCTTGCCCCTTCACTTTTCAGGGTTAAAAAGTAATATTCAAGTGAAAAAAGATTTTTACGAAAATAAAAGCTTAAATTTTTCCGAAAACAAGCTAAAAATTCTAACTATTTTCAGGTTATTTCATGAAAATGGAACTAAGAATCGGAAGGGGAAAGTCTGTATTAGCCAGCCCGATTGACTTTTGAGACCATATTCTACATTTTTAGAGTTATTTGGTCGTTAATGTTGAAACACAATAATATAGCCGAAATTTACAAAAAAAAAAGAAAAGAAACTCACCCACCCACTTTTTTAGAACACCAGCCGCCAATGACTTACCTTAAAATCATAAAAACTTCAGGGAAAAAAGCAACACATTCCAAGAATAAACAACATAGCTAAATCTGAAGATATTAGACTTAAAAAAAAAACTTACGTTCCCAAAGGGACAGGACAACCGCAAAAGACAAAGATATTTTTCTTTGTCTCAATCAGATGCAGAAAATGATCACAATTGACTATAAACTTTTTAATAAACACTTTCATATACGGACAACACTTCAATTTACGTCGCTCCAGCTGTAATTGTAAGAAACAAGAAGTAAAAGTTGTAGTTCGTAAAAACACCTGATGATCACATGTTTAAGTAAAATTCAAGGTTGACGTGCGTCTGAAATTCAATGTTTAATTTAACGCTTAGACTTCTGTCAAATTTATTATTTTCTTGCAATGAAGAAATTGATCTGTTTATGGCATTTACCAGTACCATTAATAAAAGGAAGTGTCTGCTACTCCTCCATTTTCCCAGCAACCTTTGAAGTAATTTGGCGTGATTTCGTACTCCGCTAAATTTGGCGATGGCATTATGTGTCCTCGAACGCCAGTCGATCCTGACCTCGTGTTTCATATCTCAGGTATGTTGTCGTATTGTTTAGTGTATTTTTCTTAAATGATTTTATGTGTTGAAGCTAAGTGTTCGTTTTTGAAAAGTGAAATCATAAAAGAGATCAATCTATTTGTTTAAACTTGCGTAATAAAACAAAATTAAGTTGCAAACATGCATCAAGAAGCAAATTGGTTCACTTTCGAAGAAAATACTTATTTTGGCGGCCAAGAGTGCTTAAAAGGAAATAAAATGCAAGTGAGTGTAGATAAATATTTTATCTTACAACCTCAACACTGAATTTGACATCAAAAGAAATATGTATGGTTTTTAATATCTGCTGGTTTACCTCGCAAAAGTACTACTTCTACAGTCTTCCAATTCTTATATGGGCGATTCTCTGTAAACTCGTCATTTTTCACACGAAATCTGTCCGGGCACGGTTTTTTGAAATGTTCGTATAATTATAATACTATTGCTCAGAAAATGAACCTATTACTTTGGTTTGAAAGAGGGCCAATTGAAGTTTGTTTTTCTGATAAATCATGATAGGGGGTAAGTCCCCCGCCTAGTATAACTAGGCAGGGCACTGTGCCAGGTGAAAGAGGCTATAGTAAGCAGGGGAGTGGAAAGCTTTAAAAGTGCCATTGATCTTCATTAAGGGCCATAATTTGACTAGGATCATGCTGGCTGGGCCCGAGCCTGTCTTTGGTCCTTGCATTTATATTGTAAAACATTGACTAAGTTTTTTTCCTTTGTAGATTTTATAGAGGCAGTCAACCTTGGACTTTATTTATGGAGGATACTTGGCCAGAACGAAAAAGTTGAAGTGTTTATTGCGTCCTGCAACCGAGATTGTTTTTATGCAAGAAAATAATTAAGTGGCAGTTTCAAACACTATAATCTACACAGACCCGGTGAAATAACTTCCAAGTATGTCTACTGCATTTGATAAAGTGGCATCTTGTGAAGTTTTTTTCCAGGTAAACGTGTAGAGCAAATGATGGTGTAACTGCATACGTATTTCACAATACTCTTATTTTTCAAGTTTTGTAAAAGGTGAGTGAAGTACCTCCTGTCTTGAAAATTAAATATTGTGCAGAATCTCTTCGTGCAGGATCAAGGAAAAAAATCATCCTTAAAGTTTATACTACAATAAAGAAAAGTGAGGTATCTTAAAACTTCCAACGAGTATTGTTTTAAGCAATAAGGAACTTGACATAGCTTTTCTTCCCTGTTCTCTTGATTGTAGGTATTTCAAATTTATGTATCTAAACCACAAAGTATCATATATGTTCATTTATGTACTTTTCTATTGTTGATTAATGAATTACTCGCTCATTCAAATATACTTAGTATACTAATGTGTAAACTGTATTTATTTACAAAAAAGTAAGTATTATAAATATTTAGATATATTATATTAACTAATTATATACTATAATGTGCTCTAACAATTTTGCACAATATGATATCTATTTATAGATACAGGCAAGCAGAGCCATGCATAAAAGGTAGGTGGGGACATACAGGAATACGTAATAACAGGGAAAGGTTTATCACCATCACCCAAAGTATTTTTTATTTATTTATTTTCAGAAATATCGAGCCCAGGACTCGAGGCCTAATCAAGCCGAGCGAAATGTTTTTGATGAAATCATTAAAGAATGCAGCATTGAAAAAAAATTTAGTGAAACCAATTTTAATAAAACCAACAAATTATAAGAAAGCTGCTTTTTGTGCTGTCACACAAAATAAATAACCTTGCAAGTTGAATACAAATGGAGTTTCATGTTTTTTTCATCTCAATATGGCTAATTGAAGTATAATAATATGATAAATGTTATATATAATTTCAAAAATAAAATATTTGCATAAAATTTGAGCTGAACTCATTTTTTCAATGGACAACAAAATTAATTTTGTTTTATTTTCATGCCCAAATCTGCGGACTTACTGGACCATGTCTCATCAGCTCTAAGAAATAAAATAACCTAAAGAAATAATGTTTAAGATAGTTCATAATGTTTGTCAAGACATGCCTGAAAGTTCTTAAGATGATTAGCTTTGCTGCATAGTTATATTTCATTATTATATGAACCTCTTTGAATCAAAACTGTTGTTAAATAGTTGCAGACACAGAAAGGTTTTGTGGAAGTGACACTGAGAAGTAAAAAAGCCACCACTCCCCTCCCGCAGGGACAACTAGGGGGGGGGGTTGGGGACTTGCACTCCAGGGGCGGGGGCAGATTTTATGGGCCCTAAACTTTCATTGTTTAGCGTTAGTTACCTATAAAAGAAATGACATTTAATGAAAAGTATTTGCAGTTTTAGCTTTGTTATCATAATTAACTATTTTGTTCAGAGTGTAGAAGTATTTGCCTTGGTTCTGGACACATATGTTTGACACCATGAAATAAATTTTTCAAATTGAACTTATCTTATTGTTATAAGAGCGAGAGAATATATTCAGTAAGCTCCGCTGTCATATTAATGTCTATAGGATATTTCAGAATTATTTTGATACTTTATCTAAAAAGTAAAGCTATTGCAAAAAAAGTTGTATACTTTGAAACCAAAACAAATCTCAGTTGAATGGAAAAAAGGGCGGAAGTTGTACTTTGTGTAATGAGAGCTGGCGTGTGGAAGCGAAATTAATTTCCCACTCTGCACTTTTCCCCCTTATGGTTGTCATAGTTATGTCGCTATGGACTTTTCCCCCATTTAGCTTTTGCAACAATGATTAAATGCAAACAATTAAAATTGCTTTGTGCGGAAACTATATTCATTTGAAAAATCAACATCAATGAAGCACAATTTTTTCGAAGGAATTTATGCTTTATTTATGCCTAGATTTGTTAGAAAACGTTTAAAAAGAACTGGTATGTGAGGATATAAACAATAGCGTAAATGTAATTGGATAAAATAAATCATTCAACAGCAATGCATAACTAGCTGTCGTGGCCGTCACGAAACTTTCTTCTATATCTATCTTATGAATTCCGGTTACAAAATAAAATACGTACTCGCCCGAGTAATTGGAGACAGCTCCAATTTCCCAATTATCGTAATAACCCTGCAAATGCAGAATCAATGAGCGAAATTGGAAATCATTGCAAAAGCCTTGTTTAGATAAATTGCAAACATTTTATTTGTTAGTAAAAAGAAATTGGCAACAGTTAAAAATTTCAAATCATTGAAAGTTTTCAGCTGTTTTGATAATTAAATAAGCGAAGCGAAAGCGATTTTTTAATGAATTAATTTTTCGCATTGTTGACTAAGCGCAAAAATCACCCCACCCTCCCCCTGGGGCGATTGGCGCCAAAATTTAATCGATGCTTGCTTCCATATTGGGTTAGTGTTATTCCAAATTTCATTCAAATCGCAGCAATATTTCCCGAGATACAGTAGGTGCAATGACAAAATAAGCACTTTTGATTGCTCCACCACCCTTTGAGATATTGACACACAAATTGAATCAGCACCTGTACTCAATAGGGTCTACCTATGGACCAATTTTCGTTTGATTCCGCCAGTTACTTCCTGAGATATAGCAGTCACCCCCGCGCAGAACACGTGCGATTGCTCCACCCCCCTTGGAGATATTGACAAACAAATTGAATCAGCACCTGTACTCAGTAGGGTCTACCTATGGACCAATTTTCGTTTGATTCCGCCGGTTACTTCCTGAGATATAGCAATCACCCCCGCGCAGAACACGTGCGATTGCTCCACCCCCTTGGAGATATTGACAAACAAATTGAATCAGCACCTGTACTCAGTAGGGTCTACCTATGGACCAATTTTCGTTTGATTCCGCCGGTTACTTCCTGAGATATAGCAATCACCCCCGCGCAGAACACGTGCGATTGCTCCACCCCCTTGGAGATATTGACAAACAAATTGAATCAGCACCTGTACTCAGTAGGGTCTACCTATGGACCAATTTTCGTTTGATTCCGCCGGTTACTTCCTGAGATATAGCACTCACTCCCGCGCAGAACACGTGCGATTGCTCCACCCCCCTTGGAGGAATTCGCTAAACAAAGTCAGGTGCACCAGTTCACATGGTGGTACATATGTGCAAAAATTTTTGTTCGATTTCATGCAGTAGTTTTTGCTCTAGCGCGGCCACAAAAACTGGTCACACACATACAGACTCACACACAGACACACACACACACAGACAGACATTTTCCAAAAATGGTCGAAATGGACTCAGCGCACCTCAAAACGTGCAAATCCGTCAAAATTCGACATTCGAAAATTTTCACGAAACCAATACTTTCTTCTATATATTAGATATAGAAGAAAGTAAAAAAAAGGAGAGGAGCTGTTCTCTTTCATGTGGTTTCCATGGATGATACACAATTTTTTTAAAACTTGATACACCAATTTTAAAGTAACAGGGTATAATACGTGATACTTTTTCAGGTTTGTTGAGAACAATTTTCTCTTATTGGTTGAGGGGGGGGTGAGAGAGGCACTAGAGCATGCTCTTGTTCCTGTTGGAAAATGACCTGGCTATGTCCTGCCCCCCCCCCCTCCACATTATCTTCAATTAAAAAACAATTATGAGGCTCCTCTAAAAAAATTTTCAAGAAATCTTAAAACCTATTAAAATGTACTGCAAAGCATAGAAATAATATGCACTGCTTTACTTCAAATGTGATGGTAAAATATCTTTTTTGTCATTTTAAGCAAATTTACAACTTAACGTTATATAATTTCCCCAAAATGGTGTAACAATGGACAGTATTTCTTAGAATCCTTGTCGGTAATGATTAAAACAAAGTGGTCACTTTTTTTTTTTTTATTAATGAACGAATTTCATTCAAATTGTGCGTTTTGTGTATTCTTTGTACTAACTACTGACTACAATATTAATCTAATAGCAAACCAAATTGATTTTGTTTTTTAGATGTGCTTAAAGAAATCGTTTTTAAGTTTTTACTTATGAAGAAAAGAATACAAAAATACTTAATGGTACGTTTAAATTTTATCTCTTTAGGAAGCCCCCAACCCTGAATCCTCTGTTGTCCAATAATTTTAATGTAATATGAAACAAGTTTTACACAAATTTGTCAGTAATGCATATTATCAGCATTGAGCATCATGTTAAAAGTGACATTAAAGCACTATTTCACTGCTAGTTTTCTGAAAATTCTCCCTCAATGTCCCAAAACTTTGTTCTGGCTCGCAAAGGGTACAACTCCCCACAAAAAGAAGGAGGCCCTAAAATGAGATTGAGCTTTCCTAATCGAATCGGTCCCAGATACCAAAACTGAACCGCGTCTGAATAAGGTCGAATCCAGTTTCAATACAAAGGTGGAAGAACCTCTATGGGAACTTTTCAATGAATGAAACAAAGCATATATAGTTTTTTTTTTTTTTTTTTTACCTATGCTACTTTTTAGTTAAACTTGAAAATTCCACTTTAATGAGACACCTATAAACAACCTTTCCAGCATTGCTAATGACTGATCTCTAAAAGTAGTAATAATACTTCATGTAATATTGCACATTGCTTATAAATAATATAATCATATATCTTTTATGTTACATTTTATGTTTATGTCCATGATCCAAATGAAACTCAAGGTTCCATTCAATTGCTCCAAAATTCCAATTAATGATGTTCTGCAACCTCTTCCCGAGGCCAGTCATTTCAAACTTTTCTGGTTATGGGGCATTAAAAGGCATGTACTTAATATAAATTATACAAAAACCACTCCCACTTATTAAATGCTAATTCATTGATTTCCCAAACAAGGGGCGGGTTGTCAATTGACCACCTCTGGTCCCACTAAATGACAGGCCTGCCCTCCTCCCCCATTCCCAAACATCACGAAGACCTCAAAAGTAAGGTCTCTCCCAGAAAGTTTAAAAAAAGATTCCCTTCCCTCTCAAAAGATTATTTAAAACAAAGAAAATATTCTCCAGGAGTCCTAATCAGTAAGAGGACATTTGTCCCTCAAAATTCTTATCAACATCAACAATCCTAAAAGAACGAAAACATCCTGATGCAGTTAAAGATATCTCATTATTTGTTAAAATAGGAAATTATTTGATTTTCAGAGTTATTTGAGATTTTCTAATTCATTTTCTTACCAGTTATCAACAAAGCCTCAATATTACAAACTTAAATGTTTGCATTTTATTTCTCCCAACTCAAGCGATAAATGGCAACAGATAACATTATTCATCTTGTAAATTTTTTTTTCCAGTTGAATTAAAACTTTTACGCCAGTAAAAGCGAAAACTGCGCCAATAAGTAGCCCATTCTGCCTTCGTTTGTATTAGCCAATGAGAGCTCCCTATTTTGGAGGAGTAGTAGCATCGGCCTTAATAAAATTTCCCCGCCTTTTCGTCAAAAGGAAGAAGTGAATGGATGAAAAACTTCCGTATTGGCACTAAGTTGCTAGATAGTTTAGTTTGTCGCAGTTTTGGCGACTTTATTGCTCCAGAACAACAAAGCCCAAACGTTCATAATACGTGCCAAACCATTGGCTTCGCAAAACCTCAAGGTTACCGTAAAATCCGTTGTCAAAATCAATAGGAATTTTTGCGATTACTAACGTCTTGTCATTCTATTCTCTGTCTTGCTTTGAGCTCTATCTTGCTTATGAGTGCAGTTATCTTTCTCTGTGATATTTAAAACCTTTTGAAGTTTGCCGTGTTTGTTACCCGACAGAAAATTCTGTGTAAGTTTCTTTTCGTTTGTGTGCCCTGTCTTATTGTATTTATTATCGTCTTATATTAAGATTTAAGAACCCTTGTTACAAGCTTGTTCGAATTTACATTATATACCATTCAGCCGAAAATTCTGGGAAAGTTATGTTGCGCTTTTGCATACAGTGTCGTAGCTTGGGGGGGAGGGGGGTCATAACTCTTCTCATGAAGCAAAAAAATTGTAGGTATGAATCAGGGCCGTAAGGAAGACGAAGTTTCAAAGAGGGTTTCGCGTAATCTGTAAAGTCAATAAAATTTGTTTTCATGTTCTCTATATTCTAAAGATTTTTGTTACAATAGATGTTGAAAGGGTATTAGCATGAAAAGTGCTAAAAAAATTACTCATCTTTTTAATGAAGAAAAAAAAAATCTGGATAGAGGAGTTAATCGTATACGCTCATTCCAAGGAGTACTTTTGTAATTTCCATCTAACAAACGAAAGATGTGTTGAATATAGAGTTTGGTACCTACCAATTGGGGGGGGGGGGGGTAGTTTCGGTGTTTTTTTAGTGGTATTAAAAATTCGAAGGGAAAAGTATTGTTAAGAAATTATGTTTGCAATAACTACAATAAAAATAAATACTGCAGAAAAAACACTTAATTTGTACAATTATTCTACAATGATAACTTCATTATTCAAATGCAGTTTCAAAGTAAAAAGAAAATTCAAATAAAATAGCAATAATAATTTCTCCAGTGAGAAACTATATCTTTAATGCTATGATGAGGGTTAAATACTCAGAGGTCAATCCAGGATTTTTTATCGGGTTCCTGTTTTTGGAACTTTGTGAAAAACAGTGTGTAATTATGTGAAAAGTAATGGGTGAGTTCGTGAAAAATAGTTACGGCTACAAAAATTATCGATCGTTTTGAATCTCGAATTTTTGTGAAGGGTCCGTTTTTGAGTTTCTGAATTTTGTAACGAGTCCGGTAACGGACTTAATTTCTGTTTAGATTGACCCCTGATACTAATTTCCTTTTCTGCCTTTTTCTGATAGGTATGGATTTGATTCAACTGTGACATTTAAGAGCTTTCTCCTTTAAGAATGTCAATTATGAGATCCTATGGAAATGAATGACTAATTAAGTTTCACAAGATCAAAGAAGATGAATACCACTTGTGGTTAGACTGTTATATAGTCGGCAAAGTTAACTGATTTCATTCCAAAGGGAGAAAAAATTAATTCGATTTGACCCTAAGACTTCTTTTCTGTCAGTTGTTGAATCAGCAGCGTAGACTTTTTTTCTCCTAATAAATTTCAATGATCTTGAAAAATGATATTGGCTGATCAAATTTCAGTAGTGAATGCAATGGAACTTGTGCAGAGTATGTGTCGTTCAGATGATTGTCCTTCTACGAATCTGAGAGTTGAGGGAAACTCTGCAAACAAAGAGTTTCCTTCGGGAAACTGTGAACAAATCTTCGTCAAAGACGCAGAGTTAAAGTCGCATGTGACGCTTCATTCTGAAGTGAAAACTCTCTTCTGTGAATATTGTAGTCGAGCGTTCGTCGAAGAATCAGAGTTAAAGTCGCATGTGATGCTTCATTCAGAAGAGAAAACCTTCTCTTGCGAGTTTTGTGAGAAAACGTTTATCGAAGAAGCAGAACTGAAGTCACATGTGACGCATCATTCCGAAGGGAAAACCTTCTCGTGCACGCACTGTGGACAAATATTCGTCACTGAAATTGATCTCGAGTCACACGTGACGCTTCATTCCGAATCCAAATCCTTCTCTTGTGAACACTGTGAACAAATGTTTGTCCAAGAATCAGAACTGAAGTCGCACGTGATGCTTCATTCCGACTCGAAAACCTTTCCCTGTGAATGCTGCGGTCGAGTGTTTGTCGGAGAAGCGGAGCTCGAGTCACACGTGACGCTTCATTCCGAGGCAAAATCCTTCTCCTGCGAGCACTGCCAGGGGACTTTCGTCGAGGAAGCGGAGTTCAGGTCGCACCTGACGCTGCATTCCAAGGACAGATCCTACGCCTGCGAATACTGCGCGAGGATCTTCACCCGCAGGAGCAAGCTGACGATCCACTTGAGGCGCCACACCGGGGAGAGCCCGTTCGCGTGCGGCAGCTGCGGGAAGACCTTCCCCGGCCGCTCCGGCCTGACCAATCACGCGAGGGTGCACACGGGGCGGAGCCCGTTCCCCTGCGGGCGGTGCGAGAAGACCTTCAGCAGCAGGAGGACCCTCGAGGCACACGAGAGGCTCCACACGGGGGAGAAGCCGTTCGCGTGCGGCAGCTGCGAGAAGGCGTTTCCCTCGCGTTTCAGCCTGCAGAGACACCTGAAGTCGCACGTGGATGCGGACGCGTCTTTCACGTGCGACCTGTGCGGGAGGTCCTTTCTCCACAAGTCCAGTTGGACCGCCCACCTGAAGGTCTGTAGAGCATTCTTTCATGTCAGGAGCTTTATATTGTGTCTATTGAAAAGAAAAATTAGTGTCTTGATTTGAGTTGAATTATATTCTCCCCACCCCTCCGGAAAATCCGAAGGCTTTCCCTGAGGAAAACCTCAGGAAAGGTGGGTCCGGAGATACGCGGGAATATCTCGATAGGATTCACTATACATACGTAGGGGATTTCCTCAAGGCCTGGTTCATCGAGGAACTCCTTCGGATTTTCCATTGCTTGAGGGTGACCCTTCAAGTCCCCCCACCCCCAACCCACAAGCTCCGGAAAACCCGAATGCTTTCCTTAAAGAAAACCTCAAAATAAGGGGTCTACACATTAGGGTGGGGCGAAAAATAAAAAGTTTTTCAGATCAACTTCTAATAGTTGCCAAAAGTTGTCTTTGGTGATGGTCAGCTTTTGTTCAAAATTTGAGAAAAATCGGTTAATATCTTCAGGGGGCGCTAAGATCGCAAAGTTTTATCATAGCTTTTATCGGGATTTTATGGTTAAAATATGAAAACCAATGCCGTTAGCTAATCTCATTGCATTTTTTTTACTCATAAGATATATTCATGCATTCAAAGCACACGAAATAACTCACAAAAAATTATTTTATATGATGTATTTATATTTCAAGCATTTAAAAAGAAAAAAATGTGGAAAAAAGTTTTTTTTTTTAAATATAAATATATTATATAAAATAATGTTTGTGAGTCATCTCATATGCTTTTAATGCATGAAAACATCTTTTGAGTAAAAAAAAACGCAAAGAGACTAGCTAACGGCATTATTTTTCATATTTTAACCATAAAATCCAGATAAAAGCTATGATACAACTTTGCGATCGCAGCGCCCCTTGAAGATATTAACCGATTTTTCTCAAATTTTGCACAAAAGCTAACTATCACCAAAGACAACTTTTGGCAACTATTAGAAGTTGATCTGAAAAACTTTTTATTTCTCGCCCCACCCTACTACACATGCTTCAGAAAATCCGAAGGTTGGCCTTCAGGATTTCCTTGAGAAGTTCCCTCGTCCGAAGACACTACGGGAATATACGAAGGCTAGTCTCTTGAATAAAATCTGTCCATCCACACATTAAGATCGGCTTTGAGGAAAACCTCAGAGGAACTCCTTGAGGAGAACCTCAAAAGAAAAGGATCCAGAGATCCGTGGGAATATTTCAAGAGAATTCACCGAACACACATGGAGGATTTCCTCAAGACCTGGTTCCTCGAGGAACTCCTTCAGATTTTCCGTCGCGTGTTGATGGCCCTTTAGATATTCAGTGACTTGGTCTTAGCTGGCATTTGATTGGTCAAAAGTGCGAAGCTGATTTGCATATACAGTCAAACCTGCCTTATCTCGAAAACCTCTCTTTGTCAAACTTTTTCAAATACCTTGCTTTTACAGTATAAATTTAATGTTTTTTCTCATGTTTATCTCGAATTATTTTTCCCGTAAACCTCTACATCTCGAATTTTCACCACTGTTATTTTTGAATTCCATCTCCAGCCAACTTCATCGATGGTATAACTTGGAGAAAAAAATCATCTTTTGCACAATCATTCAAAGACTATGTTTGCCCTTAAAGGTATGCATTAACTCACTACTGATATAGTCATCACAATTAGTAAAACGTGGACTCACAACATGTCCTATAGTAAAATATTCAACAATATCAATACAAAACAATCTATTTTGTTTTTGACTTTGTTCCAATTGCATACTTTTGTAAATTTAATCACAACCTCTATCTCGAATTTTTCTTCTGTCCCGTGAAATTCGAGATGGACAGGTTTGACTGTATTGATCTTTGCGGACCAATCAGGTGTTGCCTGGTCATGTAAGTGTGTCTTTGCCTGTTCTACTTGCCTTTGGCGTGTTGTTTCTTTTCCTGTCAGCTGTGTTATGCTCTGTTCCGTACTTGCAAGCAGCAAGCTACCTTTTCAATAAAATGTATAGAAAACTGATGAGCTATTTTCTTTTCGCTCCAAGGTCCACGTGGAGAAGCCCTCCCACGCGTGCGAGCAGTGCGGGAAGACCTTCAGCCAGGCGGGGACCCTCCGCGCGCACGTGAGGCTGCACACGGGGGAGGGGCTGCTGTCCTGCGAGTTCTGCCAGAAGCGCTTCGTCTACCGCAGGCTCCTGGACGCGCACCGGAGGGCCCACACAGGCGAGAAGCCTTTCGCCTGCAACAGCTGCGACCGGTCCTTCGCCCACGCCTCCCAGCTGCGGAGGCACCTGCGGATGCACATGGGGGTGAGGCCGCACGCCTGCGAGGTCTGCGGGAAGGCCTTCGGGCAGCCCCAGGGCCTCAGGGAGCACATGAGGCGGCACACGGGGGAGCGGCCCTACGCCTGCGTGGTCTGCGGCAAGGCCTTCGCCCTGAGCTCCGCCCTGAGGCAGCACCTGAGGATCCACACGGGGGAGAGGCCGCACTCCTGCCAGTTCTGCGAGAAGGCCTTCACGGACACCACGCGCCTGAAGAAGCACCTGAGAGTCCACGCCAGGGAGGAGTGTGCCGATGGCGGGCCGGTGGAAAGCTAGTTGCCTCCCTCTACGCCTGCAACAATCGAGCGGGCTGGAGGGAAGCTAGTTAGTTGCCTCCTTCTTCACCTGCAACAATCAAAGCTGCCGGAGGATGGTTAATTGCCTTCCACGCCTGCAACAATCGAACAGGCTGGTGGAAAGCTAGTTGCATTCTTATACGCCTGTAACGGCCACAACAATTGAACGGGCAGGTGGAAAGCTAGTTGCATTCTACATCTGAAACAATCCAATGAACTGGTATAAATCTGGTGTCCTTCTTCTGAAAATGCAACAGCTACAACAGGCTGCTGGAAAGCGAGTTGCCTTCTTCTGCGGCTGCACAGCTGCAACAGGTCCTTCGGCAACGCTCACCAGCTGCGGAGGCACCTGAAGAATCACATGCGAGTGACGCCGAAGTCTGCGGGAAGATCTTCGACCAGCTGCATCGCCTCGAGGAACACGGGGTGGGGGTGGGGGCTTACGCCTGCGTGGTCTGCAGCAAGACTTTCTCCCTGAGCTCTGCCTTGAGGCAGCGCCTGAGGATCCACAGCGAAGTAACGTCTGTTGATGAAACATCGAAGGGAAACTAGTTGGCTTGTTTCTTTTGACATCATCCGGGCATTTCATATATTCCATAAAAAATAATAATATGAAAAGGTAATGAGAGCAAAATTTTGTTGCTTATTTTATGTCTTATTTCTCGATACATTCTGTGGTACACTCCTTTAAAAAGAGCCATACAGTAAGTCCTGGATTAGCACACGTGTTTGAGGTGTCTGTTTGATTCATTAAGAAGGAAAAATCGTATATCCAATGAGTAATATTTCCAATCAGTAAATGTATCCAAGCAGTAATGAAAATACCAAATGTTAAATAAATTATTTGTTATTTCTCAATATATTTTATGGTACACTCCTTTAAAAAGAGCCATACAGTAAGCCCTGGATCAGCACACGTGTATGATTCACTAAGAAAGAAAAATCATGTCCTATCAGTAATAGTACCTGGCGACCGAGCCTCGCTCTGTTAAAAAAAAGAGGTTTGTAAAATCATGTGTTTTTTTCTTAAATCCGAAGTACTAATTTAGATGAACTTGAAATGCATTTTTTGGTACAACTTTGATATTCCCCCCCCCCCCAAAAAAAAAAAAAATTAAGCACCAAATCTGGCACTCCCTACGTGCTTTTTAGGGTTACTGTTTGTTGTTTTGGTGTTGCCAATTTAGGTTTTTTTCAGTTTTTAGGGTTTTTTCTGTTATCAAATTTGGTATTTTCTTGTATTTTGTACCATTTTTTGAAAAAAGTTTTGTGGCAACAACGCAAGTTTGTTGCGCCCAAAACAGGTATTTTTCTTGGTGAGAAAAAAAAGTCACCAAATTTCGGATTTGTGCGGGGAGGAGAGGAGGGTACATCAAAGTATTTCCGCATTTTTAAGCCGTTGGTTGTAATTACGCATTTAAAAGAGCCATACGCACAGGCTCGCCGTCAGCGAGCGTGCACCCAATATCTAAGGGGCGCTAAATTCCATCTCAACGTGCTAAATCTTAAAAAAAAAAAAAAAAAAAAAACTCAAACTAATGCGCCCTCTCCCCCCACCATTGGAGCAGCCCATTAAGGGCGCGACTCGACTCTAGCTCATTAGGAAGAAAGAGTTCTTCTAGCTTTATCTTGCTCTCATATGCAGCCAGAGCTGATGAAAATATAGTCGGGAAGCAGCAGGGCTGCGGAGTCGGAGGAAAAATGGTCGACTCCGACTCCGGGATTTTAAAACTTTCGACCCCGACTCCTGCTTTTTTTTTAATTTTTATTTTTTTACCCAAATGTGAAGAGGGAAAAACCCTAAACAAAGGTTGTAATATTAAGTCCATTTTTAAAAGTTTCATTTCTATTCATGGTCGTAACTAGGACTCACTTTAGGGGGGGGTAGCAAGCTGGGGTATTCCAGTTGGAGGTCATGGGAGGTCATTGTGACCTCTCAAAAAGTTGAATTTTCCCAAGAATTCTCGCAGGTAATTTCCTAACATTTACATAAATTCTCGGAGGTCACTGTGACCTCCTAAAAAGTTCATTTTCTCCTGAGCAAAAGACAAGTGCCGCTCTTGTCATTTGACTCCGTACAAAACTAATCCTTTTCTTGTTAAATGGCCTTTATTTTAACACATTGTATTTTGTTGCAAATATTTCTTATTCACTTGCATAAGCCCAAACATAACAATTCGTTTCACAATGCAGACCCGCCATTTGGAAGCCCTTTTTAATGATCCTAGATGCTTAGGATTTGGATATTGGACGCTGAAAATTTGTATCTGTTAGTTTCAAAGATATGTTTTCACCTCCATAAAATTTCATCCAAATCGGAGGTGGTCGGAGTCGACATGTTTTTCAGCGACTCCGACTCCTTTGGTCCAAAATCAGTCCGACTCCGACTCCGCAGCCCTGGGAAGCAGAGGGGAGGTTATCTCTCAGGGGAGAGTAAGATCATGACCTCTTTGACCTTTTCCACTGTTCACTCAATGGGGTCTATTCATGTGA